>UELU01146579.1:29177-46878 GCA_900490025.1 Megastigmus dorsalis | reverse complement strand
CACACACACACACACACACACAGTATACAGTGATGAGAGGAACACGCGGAGGCTGCACGTATGACCAATCGCATAATTGCTCGACAGATAATTTGCCGGCGGGGCGGTTCGCACTGCTGCTGCTGCTACTACTACTAGCTGCTATATGCGTGGAAGGGGCTGCGCGCGCGCGGGGGGGAGGAGGAGGGTGGAGAGCGGGCGACGAGGTCGACCCTTATATATTGTCTAAAGAGCCGGTGATGGTGGTGGTGTCCAGTGTCAGGCTGTTCGTTCGCGAACGACGTTGGCAGGGCGGAGTCGGCCGAGATAACTATGAATCCTAACAGTTTCGGCTTGCTCGTGACATGTTTGCCGAAGCGTGTACTAGCTCCCGACTCTCTCTCTCTCTCTCTCTCTCACTCACTCGCTAGCTCTGCAATATCATGCATCAAAGGACAGGCCAAACCATGGACCACCACGTCATCCTCAGAGCCTCTCTCTACTAAGCGACGGCGGCGGCGAGCCTCTCGTCGACCGTTATGACGTAGTATAACCTCGCCGGACGACGATTCCGCACGCCTCGCGAGGCAAGCAGTTCTATATACTAGCCGATGACCGGGATAGCCGCTTATGCACACTCCCGATCCCTCCAGCTTCCACCTTCTGCGGAAATTAGCCGAACGATGTATGCCGAGACGCGGATACTCGATTATATTCTCCTCCTGTATACCCCTATATATATGTATACGCACACTTGGCCAGAGCCCTGGAGCATTTCGACTCCGTCAACTTCTGTGACCCGCGGCCGGACTCCGCGGTGCAGTCCATCCCCTCGTGACCGCTACTGCTTAGGACAAAACAATCGCGCTGTTATACCGAGCTGCGGGATCCGCGGCTCGATCTGCTTCGCTCTATATACTTGACGCGCACAATGTTGCCCGAGCTATGGAGGAGTTGCGGTGAGCTTATAGTTTGAGTCGTTTGGAAAGCGAGAGTATATAGAGAGGCTAGTTACCATAGGACCAATGATTCAATGAATTTTTACGGTCTATTTATGACAATATGAATTTCGTTTGAGTATATAAGCCAATAGCTATATATTTATTGCATAATTAATTCAGTTAGGAGGCAAACCGTAAGAGGCAAAAATAATTTCTTCAATAATTTGCATTCCAGAAAGGATCTAAACATTCGAATTTATCACCACAAATTTTCATACACAAACGTACATTCAGACTTTTTTTTTGCAATTCCATCTCAGCTCGCATATATATACGCATCTCTATTTGCTGCGTTGAAATTTCTTAAGAAATGTCATTAATTGCCATTCGAGGAAACAGGGAAAGATGCGCGCGGCCAGATATTATCTTCCAGCAGCCAGAGAACAGTGCATAGAGACAGATTCCCAAAGTATATCGGAGACGACCGAGGAATAGTCAGATCGAGCGATAATAAGCTAGTCCTAACCTAAATTACGCGGACAGGGAACGCGCGGCGGGGCGATTCATCCGTAGCAGAGAGGCATCCGAACCAGCAATATGCTAATCAAGCGCGCGACCGCCGTCGCCGCCGCCGCCGCCGTGTTCCTATATATGTATATACGCTAGATCGTGCAGAAAACCAGGAGGGCCGCGTCCGTCGATATATAGGGGAATTTGTTGCACATTACGTTACATCTCGCTCGTTCGACGACGGGGTGACGATAGCATCTACACAGATTTCGCCCAGGTATTAATTTGGCATTACACCCCGTCGATCCCTATTACACGTGCGCGTAGTTTTGCGTTATTTCCCTTCTGTAGCTCTCTTGTCATCGACTGTTTCCGTAACAGTGTATAAATATCTTCATGATCAGATAACACACTTTTGGATGATATTTTTAATTATCTTCTTTTGCTTAATTTATTGGCGCGTAAAAGACCATTATTATAGAGCTGCTTATTGAAACCCGGACATAGCATTATTGCGTATAGACACCTCGATACAATACACACGCACACTCTTCCTCTTATATAAAAATCATAAATCTTCTATTCAACTGTCACATTTGGCTTATCCAAGCAAGGATAATTCCCGTTCAGACTATGTATATAAAGCAGCATTGAATCTCGAATTAATCTATATAGCGCTAAAGAAGTACGAGTAAATAAGAGAAAAATTCACGCTCCAAGTGCGCGAAACAAACGTATCGTAGCAGCAGTGCGCACAGAGAGCCCCGAGCTTGCACAAAAGCGCGCGCTTATGCATGATCTGCAGTCCACAGAGAAAGAGAGAGAGAGAGAGAGAGTCTCGATGCAGTTCGGTCATAACAACAGCATGAATGCAACGAATGCGTTTTGGCGAGGGGTTATATAGGCCGCGACAGCTTAATATGGGCTCCTGCTCGACAACGCGCGCACGTTGATATTTTACTCGGTTTACCACTCAGGTATAAACACCGAGCGCACCCCGTGTATTAACACCTATACTCCGGACCACCGCGTTGCGTTCGCTGACGGTATGGCATTGGATGCCGATGGGGAGAGAGTGGAGGGGTGCGAGTGAAACAGTTTGCGAATGCGGAGCCCGGGCAATCGAAACTCACGCCCCCGTGATGCTGTCAAAATTTTGCGAAGTCGACGACAACGACGACGGTGTCACTCGTATCGGATTGCCCGCCCGGCCGTACGAGCGCGCGTTCGATCTGCCGTTCTTAACGCGGCTTAAATAACCAAAGCGTCTGGACTTTGACCTCATCCGTGGGATCATTGGGACGATTTTGGCGGCAGCTTATATTTTTTTGGTTCGCATGCGCGTCCGATGGCTCACACTCCTTGCGCGAATGAAAGCTGTCCGATGACGATGTATTGTGCTCGAGTGTGAAAGCTGTGATTAATGGATGGACGCGTGGGTATTTACGATCTGTGTACTATTTGCAAATGTAAACGCCAATAAAGGAATTGTAAATAATAGTGGATTAAAAAAAGTCTTAATCGTTGATATTGAATTCAACAGAGAATTACTATTACGCTTTGGCGTGATTGTGAGATGCATTTTATAAATTTTTTCGGTTTATCAGATATGGTGGATTAGATTTTTAAAAGAATAAGGTATCTTTTTTTAAATTAAACATGAATTTTCCATGTAGTATGCTTAAAAATTATGAAATCTCAAGTACCATCATCAATATAATAATTCAAATTAATACTTAATCACGTAGTTTTAATTTTAGAGGCTTCGCAGCTATTTAGGGTGCAAGGGACTAATTCAATTTGGATACGATTCAATTCTATTACGCACACATCACATAATTAAAGTACTTAATTGACAAGGCCTTACTTTACATAGCTTTTGGACTACATTCGACAACACCGACACGAAATTATTAATCATTATGAATGATTAGCCCCTGACCAATAACAATTGAAGTAAATAATAGGGGCCAGTTGTCGATCGAATTCAGATGATTTTTCAAGGAAAATAAAAACTTTTCGTATCATTGGAACGCGACCAATGGAAGAACTCAAGGAAGAAAAATTCAGTCGAACGAGATGTTGCTGGAGATAGGGCGTCGCGAGTAGCGATAAAAGGCGTTTCGTTTTGAGAGAGCGTACAGCACAGGTGAATCGAGCAACCAGTTTGCCTTCACCCAAAAATCATTTATTATCGATATCTGTAAGCGGCGATCGCAGTCATCGTCGCCTCGTTAATCTGCGTGACCATCTGCTGGCCGCGCACACTCAGGGGGCTTTGCTGGAGAAATTAAATTTTGCGACAAAGCCGCCGAGAATCAGCTTTTTTATTTCATCTTTTGCAGATCGTTGCATTTACAGTATACTATCGTCGGATCCATTTTACTTGAATTTATGTTTACCAATTATAAGGAAATGTCTTTATTTGATCTGTGAAAAGCCATAGAGGTTTATATTCAAAAATATAATATATATATGAATTTTGTTATAGAAATAAAAATGTTAATTGGAAAAAGAGCTCTCAATTTTTTTAACTTTATTAAACGAACATTGTCCTTTACAGAAAGAAAATCAAAATTCATTCACGAGTCATTATTGCAACTATATGTAACGTACTGTATGCAAAATTAATTAATTAAGTAAATGTAGATTGCTTTACCAGTGGAACTCCCTTGTTTTTCGATTCCCCCTAATTTTTAAATGAAAAGTGATAGTAACTTGATCGAAAATGCAAATGAACATCAATTATTTCTTCTACTATGGTTTTTCGTATATATTTTGATTAACTGGGCTTTAACTATGGTCCTATAGGGTCCATTCGCACTGACGCCACGTATCTCATTTTTTCCGTGCACCAAAGAATGTTTCTGTAAAGCCTTAGACAAATCTGTGACTCGGAGGGTATGGACTGTCCTTGTCAGTAGAATTTCTATGACCAAGAACAAACACCTTCACACATATTAAAAAATATTAACAAATTTTATTTGTTCTAGAAGGATAACAAACAATGTATGATAAAAAAATGACTGCAACCCTCGAAGAGAGCTTTTAAAAAATATTAAAATAATGAAATTATATCATAGCCAATATTAAGGTAGTACTGTCGCTACTTCCCAGTCAAAATGAGGGCACTTTTTATTTTTTATTTGATCGCAATTTATACTTATTTAAATAAGCTGTACAGATGAACTTACAACAAATAATGATTGTACATTGATATTGAATAATTTTATTCATCCTAAATATTAAAAAAATCTTCCATGCAAAAGCTGATTTGACTTATTTTTTAAGGTTAAATGTGACCTTTTTGCTTTCAATTAATTTGTTTTATTATTTTTATCTGTAGCTAATCGTAGTTTTCGAAAATGGTAAATATTCGTCAAATATTTATTTTTTATTACAAAAAGTAGAAACTTTAGTAAAAAAGTTTCTACTTTTTGTAATTTTAAAATAAAAACTGGTAGGTAACATTTTCAAAAAATGTTAAAAACTTTGATTCATTGTACCCTACCCGCACAAATAATTTTTTTGTGTCAGTTTTGAACCATTATTTACCAGTATGTTAAGTTTTATCAAAATCTGGAAGTTAATTCTATAACCGACAGTACTACCTTAACACACAAATTTTTAACAAACGAAACAATCAACATATTGCGAATTCGTTTTCACCTGCGCATATTTACAAAATATTCTACACATTTTAAATGTATTTGTAGTATGATTTTCGTACAGTGATGAATTGAATCACTGTGCTACGCTAAAATCGTCGTTCATTTGAAGCAACAGAAGTTCAATTCATATGGTATTAGCAGTTAGACCCGAATTTGGATTCATGGATCGCAAAGCATTACTTTCAAATTCTTTGCCTCTTTTTATTATAGATAAAAACTAACTTATTTGGATGACCAACAAATAGTATTGTAACATTATTATACTTCAATTTTAATACTCTCTTTCCTTTCTTCTGATTAATAATAATCTAATGCGTTTTCGGAGTTAACAGAATTTGAGCTACTAAATGTATTATATGGTGAACGTCAAATTTTTACTGATACTTCTAAGTAATGATTCTAATGTAAATAAATATTTCGTGTTACTTTTGTATACAATATGCATCTAGTTTATTAGTAATATCAAAGATACGAATTACGATGAATTATATTGTCGGCTTGGTGGAAAAAGGTTCTAAACTTTTCAGATTAAAGAAGTTTTATCTTAATTTTTCAGGTTAAAATCCGAACTTTCAACTTTAACTTAGAAGAAATGGGATAAATGTAAAAATTTGTATCAAAACCTTGTTCTCGGTCTGAACGACACTTAGATAAAAAAGGAAATAAATAGATTCGTGGTATCCTTGCGAGGAAGATATCCTCGAAAAAAGCGTGCTCGCGAGGTAGAATCGTTTTCAGACTAAAAAGCTGAGATAGAACCTTATTAACCAGAACAGTTGAGATAGAACCTTTTTCGAAGATTTTGTACATAGAGATTAAGCCACTAACTTTCTTAGTATTATTACAAACCATAGAGTCTACATTTACGAAGAATCTTTTTCCATTGATTCGAAAATATTATATTATTAAATACTACGAAATTAGGCCGTGCAATTTAAAGCTCTTTAAACATTGGCAAATGATTATAAGTGACTCCGCAAGTTTTGCAAATCTTGAGAACAAAAACCGTCACTTGCTTATTGTTTCCGCATCTCTCTTAGTAAAAGACAAGCATATACCTATAAAACCAAAACTGCACTACCTCTTCAATGGAAGAATAATTAAACGACACATTGAAAAGAGCCCTTCAGTTCGCCAGTACTCTAAATGGTTTTAAATTGATTAAGAAGCATTGAACTCCTTCGGCATCCGTGGGCATGATCCATACACTCGCGCATAGAAACACACACACACACACATGGATGCTCATCCTAAAAGGAGATATATCCAGAGTCTATATATAACACAGAGAGTCGGAAACGCACACCAAGAGAAGCGGCAGTGTGTGGTTAAGCGTCGGTGTACGGTGCCACGCGACTCGGAGGGCTGTTCGTGCCATGCTTTACAGGTAACATACGACAAAAAACGAGAAGTGAGCGAGCACTCGGACCGGTCGTTTTTTACGAGCAGCAGAGGTAGGGGGAAAGAGAGAAAGAGAGAAATGGAGAAAGGAACAGAGAAAGAAGGTATATAACATAAAGAGGGAGAGAGAGGATAGGAAAAGGATGGAAGTAGAGAGGAGAATAAAAGGTCCCACCTTTCCCTTCGGAGCTACGAGAGCTCAACCCCAGCAAGATAGAACCGAGCGTAGCAGAAACTCATGGGGAGAGAAAGAATAGATCTAACCCATAGGTGTATAGCATGAAGAGAGAGAGAGAGAGAGAGAGAGAGAGAGAGAGACGAAGAAAAAGTGGAGAATGGTTCAGGTAGCCTTTGGTGCTCGAGTAACCTTAAGCTTCGAGGTCTGTGATGCGATCCCACGTACCGGGTGTGTGTCGTCATTCCAAACGTTTCATCTCGTCTCTCTCTCTCATACTCTCCTCTCAGCTCGCTTTCGAAATGCTTGCAAATATTTGAAACGCAAACTCGAGATCGTATCTCTCTTCTGCGATGCGTTTCGAGTAAGGGGGGAGGCTTTTGAAAATGCATCCACGAAAGCTGTGTATGGGAAGATTCGGGACCAACTCTTCTATTGGGGGCTCTCGCTCGAGTGTTTGGACTGCAATCGTGGAAAGGGGTGGGAGAGGTTAGGAAAGGTGCGCATAAAGCAGCTAGTCATTGTCGCCGAGCTTTTATGTTCACGATGCCGCAAATATTTATCGGGATTCGTGCGAGCTGACGAGGAAGAAGAAGTTGCATGTAAGTTTTCTCCATTGCAACAATGCTGGGTGCAAAATTTGGGGTATGATAGGATCTTCGAGATGAAGAGTATGCAGTCGATCTCTCTTTGGAAACGTCTGGTGGAGGGATGCGATGCTTATCAATGTTTAGAATTTCTTTTGTGCTAGTCTAGGAATGTTTGGTTGATTGCTAGCTGCGATTGTGGTCCACTTGAAGAAGGAAATGCAATATTACGAGGTTCTCATTTTCCAAATGTACGATTTTTTAAGAATGAAATTAAAATTTTTAATTTTCAAAGTTACATAAATTTATTCCATTTCAGGGAATCGTTTGCCATTTAAACACACGACTTACATATCGCTTCACTGTCGTGTTCTTCAAATGCAAATAATATTGTTTAATCGGTAAGAGATGACATTTAAGAGAGCCATTAAATTCCAATCCTTCCAGGAAGTTCTAAAAAGAGCAAAGCAAAGGTGGGCATTTTGAATAAAAACACCCGTTGGGTAGCGTAATAAGGCCCAGAGAGCAGCCATAGCAAGCGGCGGCGGTGGCGGCGGCGGCAATGCGAGCAAGGGTATACGAACCCTGTGCAGGAACGGTTCGACGCACAGTGGAGCCATCAGACCGGGGATAATCAGGGGAACGTGCACTCCACCTCTCTCGATATTATAGCTCCCCCTTTGCCAGAAAGAGCGAGTGCAGGAGAGAGAGAGAGAGAGAGAGAGAGAGAGAGAGGATACGAAAAAGGCCCCCACTTTCGACAGGGCCCGAGAAAACACCAGACTCGCAGAACCAAAGGAGAGAGGAGCCAAGGTGCACGTATACAGGTATATGTATGATTTTTCAAAGAGGTTCGGCCACGCTCCCGATACCCCCACCATTAGCTCGCGTGCGCGCAGCTCTTCTGCTTGTCCGTCGGTCCGTATGCTTTTAGGCTTCTCTTTTTCGAGGCCTTTGCCTTCGTATATATGTATATATATCCACGGCGTGCGCTCGCAGCCCGAGAAATCCCCTGGGAGAAGAAAGAGAGAGAGACAAAGGACGAGCACCGGACGATGCCGACCAGAGGGAATTTGGGGAGGAGGGATGCCATGGTGTATATACACGTATATACGAGATCGCGGCGCGTTTCTTCTCTCTTCTCCCTTTTCTTTCCAAATTCCTGACTTCGTACTCGCTCGCTCGGAAAATGAGAATTATACTCGGCCGCGAAGACGTCGAGGGAGGGATCGATCGAGTATATATACATATATGTAGCGTTCGAACGATATACGGAGTTTCGGGATTATTAGCGTGGCTCGTTTGTTTCCTTGGACCTTTATTTTGTGCGACGTTTCCGTTCATTTCAGGTTTCTCAGGGTATTCAATGGAAAAAGACGTTCACCTGCCAAGCAAGAAAATATATAGTGGAGCGGGAATCTGTATGCAGTATAAAGATCCTTACAATTCCAAGACATGTAAATTTACGAAATCGAAAAGTTCAAACATGATACTTTAAAACACATGGTTGTACAATATTTCCGAAATCAATTAGAAGATAAATTACGAAAATATGTTTATTGAATATGTTACATCGAAACATTTATAGACATATCAAGATTCGTATGAAATGTTTAAAAGCATTTTGTACAAGGGTTTTCAAAGATAGGAAAATAGGCTACATTACGGTAACAAATATCACGAGTGGCGCCACCTGTGCGCCAAAACTTTTTAGTCTTCAAATATCCAAGTATCATCTGATTTATTCTGTAATAACCTTGTCGATAGCTTTAAAGAACAAGTGTTCGATTAAGCCAAACCCTTATAAAGTCGAATAATAATTATTTAAATAAAAAGTATATCCGCGTCAAAAAGAGGGATTAAGAAGTTTTGGAGCAATAGGAATAATAAGTTTGCGTTTACAGAACAGCAGAGTAAATATTATCCCTGGCAAAGTTAAAATATTGACGGGACGCAAGAAGCCCGAAATCCCAGGGTAGCGTGAACGCAAAAAAGTCGTCCTAAAAAAATAATACAAGACACAAGCGCAAGGATACAAGGGAGTTGGAAGCCCGCCGGATGTCACTTTTCTCTCTCGGCAACGGACAAGCAAGCGATAATCGAGAAATTTTCCATGCTTCGTCTCTCCACCAGTGAAAACTCGGCCGTCGTCCCGGCATCCTAGGCTATATATACATATATTGTATATAGCTGGTGTATCCCTTGAAGCCCGTACCTGAAAAGCGTTTGCGCGTGCGGTCGTCGAAGTTAATGTCCTATTCCAGCTCTCTTTCTCTTGCGCGCTGGTACTCTTCGTCGAGTATCTCTTTTTTTCTCCTCTCTCGCTCGCTGTCGATCGTGCGCCAGAAGAGCTTATTTAAAATCCCTAGGGATTTGAGGAGTGCAGAGTTCTATATAGGTATATATAAGGAGGATGCCAAGAGAGACAGAGAGAGAGAGAGAGAGAGAGAGAGAGAGAGTGAAAACCACTGGGCGTAGATTGTGGGAAGATACGACGGCAAAGGAAGAGCAAGCGAAGGCAGAGAGCGAGAAAGGACAGGGAATGCGAGATGCCGAGAAGACTGTATGTGCGCAGTTGCTAAAGCGAGAAAGAGAGAGAGAGAGAGAGAGAAGGCTTTTGAAACTTCGGATCTTCGAGTGCAATGTGGCGCGAAGCGCTCCCGAGACTTTGGATCTTGATACAAAAGATGGAAATTCGATGGCGGAGAAGCGAGAAAGTGAGAATAAGCGAGCGAGCGAGCGAGAGACAGAGAGAGAGTCGCTCTTGTGCAGAGGGAGAGAATTTTAAGGGCAGGAGGGAAGAGAAATGTCTCGTCCCGCGCGCGTTTCCTCCGTATCCCCCTCTGGCTCCCGCGCCACCGCGCGCTTATGCTCGCGCTAAGTGCATCCTTCTTGTTTTCTGGATAATTTATGTGCGACAGATTGCCGAGGGCAACATAGGCATTAAGCGAAGAGGGACAAGGTCAGCGCAATTTAGAAAATGTATTCGATGCCAGCGCTTTTTTGCCCTTTTTCTTCTCTCGTTCTCCTATTCGAAGGCGAGAAAAAATTCGGGCTTCCGTCCCTTATTTTTTTTTTTTTTTCGTCATATAGCAAACTTTTTAATGCGAAACCGAGACTATTTATATATGTTTGTATAAATATGTATATATATGGGCTTTGGGATAATAGAAGCGTGAAAAAGTGGAAAAGGATTTGGCTTGAAAGAATAAGAAAAAGTACAGTATTCAAAATAAGCTTTATAATTTGTATACGAGGGAATCTCATCTCCCTGTTTCGTATTTTGCCAAATTTAAAAAACTGCGGACCCAAATTTTATAAACGATTTTCACCCTATATGGACGTTCATTCACGCTCAATTGCGGAATAAATTAAATATATATAGACAATATTATTTTTCATTAAGATTTTTGAAAAGGAAATTAGGTTAATTTAAGCAGACTATTTCTGAGCTTTCTATACTGTTCCGTGACGCATGCTGCTAAAAATGGATATTTTCAATTAAGTTTCAATAATCAAATCGACGGAATAAATTGTTTTTACGTTTCAGTATTTTAAACTGACAGCTGCATCTTACACCTGCAGTACTTAAAGTGCATTACGTAACCTACATGTATGTATGTATTATTAGTGCAGTGAAGTTCAAAACAAATCCTTTTATATCTTATGATCGATACGTCGAGGAATATAGTAATTCATAATAAAATCATCAAAATATTGTTAAACATATTATACAAAAGGAGCAATCAAGCACACCTATTAGGAAAAATACACCGACAAGATATCGAGTAAAGAGATGTCTATATATAAGTGAAAGGTTCAATTTCTTCAAGACGTAAAATATATTTGTAATTAAAAAAATAAGTGGATCATACACGCACTAAAAGTAATTAAGTGCACAAAGCAATAACTGCGAGCGCAAACCCAAGTGATCGAAGAAGAGCAAACGCAAGATATTACACACGCAACGGAAGCGAATCGAAAGATTCGCCTTGATCAGAGATTGGCTTCTTAAACATGGAAATGTATGCAGCTTAAAAATACACTGGGCAAAACGCAACGCGAGCGCACGTCTATACAGTCTCTCTCTCTCTCTCTCTCTGTCGATGTAGGACGACTCCAGATCGGCTTCGCGAATTCGAATGCAATCGGAGGCTTTGCTTACACACACACGCATATCCGCGCGCATCCAATCGACAGGCGTCGATGCAACAACCATCAGTTGGCGATCCGCATCTCTCTCGCCGCACTTTCGTATATAAAGGAGAGCGCTCGACGGCGGCAAACGTTAAAAATCATCATCGGCGTCGGCGCGGGAGCTCGCAAAAAAGTGGCACGTGCCACGGCTACAGCGGCGCGCGTCCTGCAGCCTTTTACCTTGTAATAAACAAGCGCGCACTCGCTCGCGCACCCCAACAAGGCAAAAAAGGAGAGACGGCCCGAGACTCTTTCGACTTGGAATATGATCGACGCGGCGAAGGAAAGCGAGATATAAGGCTAATTTCGGTAGACGCGAGACTCTCCCTGCAATGAGCATATGTATGCTCGCTATACACGGTGCAGGCAAAAAAAAGAGCTGGCCCCGTACTGTCTCTCTTTTTTTGCGGCTGTTAAAGCTAACGGATTTTTCGCTGCTCGTTTATAGTGGGTATATTCGGTTTTTTGGTTTACAGCGAGATTATCAAATTTGCTCGTCTTTAAATTTTTATGCTACATAAACTGGCGCCGGTAGATGGTATAAGCTGCTTGCTTCGGGTGGTGTTTCAACGGATTAATTTTATGAACGTTTCTTACAATGTTTCCGTAAAGACTTTTCGTTAAGCTTCTGAATATTGAAAATGAATCGAATGATAACTTTGTATCTCTGGGAGACTTTTGAAATATTTCGATGAGCATAATTTCCGCGCGAGCGTGGGAAGTTTTTGGAGAAAAATTGTAGTGCTGACCGGTTGGATGATGATGCAAGAGTGGTCTTTACCCTTTATAGGTACTTTAACCCTTAATGGACTGTAGCTTCGCAACGTAGAATCTTTCTCGAAAATTCCCACAGTCAGTGGGCTGAAAATTACATGAATTCTGAAAAAGCGGAGAGACCAGCAGATGTAAATCAGACTATTACCTGACTTTCAAGCCTTCATGGCTCATAAAAGAAAACTAAAGATTATGATTACGTTATTGAAGTTCGAATGGTAGACTGCTGTTTTGATTACTCTCTGTTACAATTGAATTTTTATCAATTTTGTTTTATTGAATTTTAATCAACTTGTAAATGATGTAATTACACATAGGACTGAATATCACAGGAAATTTGCATAAGTGAGATATAGAGCAAATACCCATGACTCGCAGTAGTTATCTACCGAAAAACTGCAATTTTGTATTAAGAAAATTTGCGTATTGTATTAATTAATGCTCAAATATACTTATATGATAAAAAATCTTTTAAACCCGATAAAACGTTGCGTCTGGTACAAAATATCATTTCAACGAGAACGTCGGTTTATGCGCGCTGCGGCATTTCCTCGAAGGAACTGAATCCCACGGATGAAAGAAATAAAAAATTTGAAATTTCACTCCAAATAATTAGAGGGCAGAGCCTCTGGCTCGCTCTCTCAGTGGCGCGCGCTCTCTCAAATTCGATAAAGGAGGGAGAGAGAGAGAGAGAGAGAGGGGAGAAAATGATCGTTTCCGTGACTTTCGATTTAAGGGAACGATTACCGGGCGGCTCTACTGCACTTTCCTGAGCGCGAGGCCCTCCGGTGTATATACCTGAGAAACACCTACTCCCGTGCACATGTATATACGTGTACGCGCGCTCACACACGCGTGCGCAACGTTCAACAGAGACACGCCGAATATAACCGACGTGTGTGAAAGAGAGAAGGAGGAGGAGGTTGAACAAGGACAGAGAGGTACACGCGCGCACACACACACACACAGCGGTAGAGTAGGCAGTAAAAAGCGTGAGCGAGTGCCAGAGAGAGAGAGAGAGAGAGAGCCGCGAAAGAAAGAAAGAAAAGGCAAGGGAAAAAAGATCTCGTCCGTTGCACCGTGTACACGTTCGGTAGTAAAACGGAACGGAACGCGAAGGTGTATTTTGTATGGGGAGAGGAGAGGAGAGGAGAGGAGAGGAGAGAAGGCTGCCTGCCACGCGACCGAGGCCCTCGTAGTGGGGGTAGCGGCGACGGGCGCGCTCCGCGTGTAAAAGGCCCGGGGGGAAGAGGAGGTGGAGTGGAGAGAGGCAGCTCAAGCAGCAGCAGCAGCAGCCAGGAGCAAAAGGGGGAGAGGAGAGAGAGAGAGAGAGCCGAGAGACGACGGACGCGCGCGCGCGAGCGAGCGCTGCAAGGGCCAGGGGAGGAGAGGAAAGGAGAGGAGAGACAGAGAGAGAGAGAGAGAGAGCGGCTACAGCAGCTGTCGCTGCCGGTGCCCCCCTTCGCGTTACACTAGAAGGGGCCCACCGGAGAACAGTGGCGCAGCCACCGAGGGCCGCCAGACCCAGTGGAGCTCAACCTTTTTTTACTTCTGGCACGCCAGAGAGACAGTTTGCACCGCCAGGCTGCGAGATGATTTTTACACGAAAGTTTCATGATTTTGCGTTCTTCGGAAAGGTTTTTGTTTTTTTTTTTTGTAAAACTTAATGGATTTTGTGCTATTTTTTTTATATTAGCAATATTTTAACCGCATATAGTGTATAGCTGCGCATTATAGTAGATCGTTTTGGAAATCTAATAGAATGTTGCTAGCGACTACGTTTATTATGCTCATAGTACCTCGCGATAATTAATATCTTCTTTTCAGCAATAAATAGTTAATTTGAAATAAAATTTCAAAAACAAATACACATGTGAAGATATGATTTAAAACTAATTATGCTTGATGATAAATCACTTCGAATAACGATAAAATACGGTAAAAAGTCTAGAGAGTTTTAATATCCGCACACGCAGACGTTTACATAAATTATGCATATTATTTCATTAATAAAAGTGAAATATGCAACAACTATGAATTATTGCATTAGTATCGCGGAATAATCGTGTAATACAATCGCAATAACTTAAGGCTTAGAACATCATGCAATACTGGAACTAAATAAAGTTGCTTAATGTTGCATTACTCGATGAGATATCTGTATATACATTTTATGATAAAGGAAATATGTTAACACATAAAGTGATTTAGGACAAGAGATTCCATTCAAAACTTGTAAAATGTTATACTCTATGTAAACGTTTTTAATTCGCGTTATTTATTGAAATTTGACAGTGTAATTTGAATAGAGCGATGCGAGGAAATATATCGCAGCTGAGATTAAAGTATTATATATTGGAATCTTTTTAATATTTTGAAGTCTAAAAATAACGAGAATGTACTATATGTAAATCAAATTTTTTATTTATTTTTTTGTAATTTTGTAAGAAAATAAAAATATTTTAAGATTGAAGATAAGAAGTTAGTATTTTAAAGCGTATACAGACTGCAATATACAGCATTGAATAATTTTATATATATTTTTTTGCCATTCTTTAGTGCACGACAATTTATAGCTGAACAAGAACTAATCTGAGAATTGATATCAGGATTTACTTTTCTTTTACTACTTGTCTTTTAACATCTATTTTCAGAATTATAATAATTAATTGGCATGTTAAGAAATAATTCATTACTTTTCAAACATCGGCTTACAAATATTTTTACGCAAAACTATACCGAAGATTAAAAAGATTCTTAATTCCTCCTCGATTTATTACCCAAGAAGTACGTTTCCTTATCCTCTAGTAGCAGACTTTGATACGTTTTATATCAGTATCGCTAATAAATATAAATCTACAAAAATTCCTTGCCGCGAAATTTGTAAAACTCGTAAATCTGTAATATAATACTATAAATAGCCCCCAAGGAGTAATTAGAGGGGCCAACGTAACTGTATAGCAGTTTACCCTCGGAGAGAGAGAGAGAGAGAGAGAGAGTGAGCCACACCTGCCCGAGCTCCAAAACCTATACGGTGTCGAGAAAAATTGATGTAAGCAAAAAAAAAAATAACGAAAACGAGTCATATAAAGCGATATAAAGCCGAGGCCGTCTCGTTTATATCTGCGATCGTTTAGTGATCCAATCATTACCAGCCAAATAGTACCAGCCCTATAGAGTGAATTTCGGAACCGCGACACCCACAACACCTACACACGCAAGTGCATGCGCAAACTCCAGACGCTGTACGGTGTGTCGTTGTTAAAGAAACGGCCTTATTCCGTACGCGGGTCCTATTTAATACACGAATAAGCAGAGCCGCGGCCTCTGTATATACTCGGAACACCGTCGCTCTCAGAGGGTCCAGCAGCGAAAATCTCGCGAAGCAGTAAAAAAAGAGAGAGAGAAAGAGCGAGGGAGAGAGCGTATCTTCAAAGGCGGCGCGAGTCGCGCAAGGTAAGCGCGTGCGAGAGAGGGAGAGAGTCCGAGCAGCGCAGGAACGAGAGAAAGAAAGAGGAGAGTAGTGGTATACATATATATGTGTGTGTGTGTGTGTATAGTCGTCGTCGTGGCTCGCGCGCGCGCGCGCCCGGCGTATATAAGCAAAGCGAACGCGCGTGCCACGGCACGTGTCGCGCACGTGTCCGGTTTCTCCCACCCGCCTCCACCTCCTCCTCCGTCTCTTCTCTTTCCTCTCATCTCCTCTATACGCTCTCTTCCTGCATTTTCATTCACGTGCTTCTAGCTCCAGACCGAGAGAGAGAGATGCTGCGGAGGAGGGTCCCGACGACGAGGCAGAGGACGAGCTCTCAAACCTTGGCTTTGGAAATCGCTCGGTATATATCCCTCTCTCTCTCTCTCTCTTTCTCTCTTTCTCCTTCTTCTTCTTGTAGGCCGGTGCGCGCTCAACAGGTGAGCTTGCGGCGCGCTGCTGCTGGTGCCGGTGCTCCTGCACGAGCAGGGCTTCTCTCGCGGCACACATTTTTCCCCCCCGAGTGTGCCTGTGTGTATATCTGCTCGACGTGCCACCGTAGTCTCGACTCTCGAGGGAGCCAACTCGACCGAGCGCGTGCTACGTAGTGTACGCGGAATGCTGGATTTTGGTTGTCGAGGCGTATACATACATATAGCGGGAGAGCTCGATGGAGAACTCGAGGCGAGAGATGATGTTTGAATGTGAAAATAATTTCCGACGAGCCTTCGCTCGTTATCGAATTACTTTTGTATAATTAATTCACTTGTATCACCCAAAATATCATTGAGTAACTTGCCGCCTATGTATAAAAGAAAAAGTTTGATGAACAGCAAACTTGTTCATTACATTGATTAACAGACAAACGAAATATTTGGGGCAACAATTTTGTGTCAATTTTATAGTTTTTGGCATCATGGTTTTTCTAACAATTCAATCAATGTATTCAATCAAGTAATCAAATATCAAACCAAAACGGGATATTTTTTCAATATAATTAAGAAACAGAGGTTACGTATATAAGTCTTCTATTAATAGTATGTAGAAGGTAAAAAGTTAAGACCGATGGGCATGTTTACTATTTAATTTGAGCCATCATTCAAGATTCTTAGATTATTGTAATTGAGTAAAGTCGAATTGATCAGCGCAATGTATTATGTATGAGACAAATTAGTTAATATGCAATTAGTCATTTAACATGTCTGTTTCTTCTCAAATGATATCATATAAGTGGAATAGAGCATGACAATTATTTATATAATAAATTTCTGTAACAAAATACGAAACTCATGCTGGTTCTTTGTTTTCACATTTTTATGTAAATTTATTATATTCCTTAAATATAATAACCGCAGAATCGAGAAGTGTGTTTTAGGAAATTTTTGTATGCAAACAAAGAAAAACAAATATTTTTAGATTTCCACAGCAGGAAGCTGCTATATGTTGGGTCGCTTTAATACCACCCAGTTAGACGTCGAAAAGCGAGCATGGCGAGTCTGTAAAACTCAAAACCCTGCGCGGCATGAAATTAATTAGAAAAAAAAAAAAACGAACGAAGCGACGCAACTCCCGATGGCCATCAGGTGCATGTTCGAGGAGATCGTCGGTAAGGACAACGGCGGCAACGGCAACTCATACTCGAGCTCTAAGTTTCGCCCCACCAGAGAGAGAGAGTCATCCACCTTTTTTTCTCTCTCTACCCAAGTGTGTTTATGGGTTCAATCACCTGTTATTAATTGTCGCAAAGCGGCGATCGAGCGACGCACACACACGCTCTTCTTCCTTCTGTATATACATATACATATATATAGATGGATATATATATATAAATTGGAAGGCCTGACGTCAAGCGCGCGAGGCAGAGAGTGCCACCTGCCAAAAAATCAGAGAGAGAGAGAGAGAGAGCGAGCCCCTCCGCGTGCGTGCAACCAACGCACCGGAGCAACATGTTTCGTACATACACACAGGCACACAGGGTATACAACCTGGACCCC
>UELU01146579.1:0-25546 GCA_900490025.1 Megastigmus dorsalis | reverse complement strand
GGGGGGGGGGGGGGACTACCGCGCGTGAGTGTTTGCGTGTGCGTGGAAAACGAGAGGAGAGCAAGCGAGAGAGAGAGAGAGAGACGACGACGTCGGGGAGGAGAGGGGAAGGAGGTAGGGGGCGAAAGGGGGTGGAAGCAGATGCTCATCGGGGCCTCGGCCTCTCTATATAACATATACTCCGGTGCGCCGTGTATGCTGCGCGCTTAACCGAGCGAGAGATGCACGGCCTGCGCTACAAAGGCATGCGTGCGTGCGTGTGAGAGTTTGTGTGTATATATATATATCATGTGCGCCGCCGCCGCGGCCAAGGGCCGGACTTGGACTTAACGTTAAAGAAACGGGCAAGGAGCGAGAAATCGGAGAGTCCCGGAGCCCGCGTCATGTCGAAAATACACTTTGCCGACGACGAGGAATATCGAGCAAAAGCAGAGTCGCTGGTGCCGCAAGGCTTTCTTTTCCGAGTAGCATTGCTCGCTTTCCGCGGATAAGTATTCCGTTCTCGAATAAAGTTTGAAACACGGCAACACTCGTTGAAATATAGTCATAGATGTCTGCAATCCTTTCGCAGCGTCCGTAATGATCGTCGACAATTTTTAATCCTGCCATCAGCTGCATTATTATGTCTTTCGCGCCGCTGATGAATCGTAGCTGTTACCACTTAAATTATTGCTCGCAGCCTCATTTCTCTCGTATTCATCGCTCTCCGCGAGAGCAAAATTCTCCAGCAGCTTTGTAGCCCAATAACACATGGGAATTGTGGCTATATACGATCTCTCCGCGGTTACAATGGCAAAGCTAGAGCCGCCGCTACTATACTACTTTATTAATGACTCGCGCACACGTTGTGCGGTTTAGATTTACTCACTTTCATACGGAATTCATGCGAAAGTTTAAACGATAACTTTTGCAATGACTATGGCTGACTAATGCCACTGAATACTTCAGTACATGTGTGTATAAAGCATTGGAGCGACACAATTATGACGGTAAGTGAAACGTACATACTTTAATGGACATATCCGCAAAAAGGGCGCCTCAACTCTGTCAAAAGTTCATTAAGGATTTACTTTAGTACCGCGCGCAGTTGTTTTGTTATCGATCATTCGCCACGGTAAACAGTTGATGTGCCGGGCAGTGCTAAACTCAATTATACCTAACATCGTGGGGCAACGATCGGAAGGAAAAGAATTTTCGGTAAGATTTTTCATTGCACGCGAATAAAATCTTTATCTTTAAATTAGCCCCGTAAAATATGACATCGTATAAAAGCCGGCGCAACGAGTGTACTAATGGAGTATGAAATTAAAAACATCCATCAATGCGGGGAAGCGCGGGGCCTCAAAAGTAAATCAACACAATTAATTTCTCTCCGCGGTATATGCGCGCAAGAACGAGATAATAAAGCACGCACGTCTGCATTATACCGAGGCGCGCACTCGCCGATCTCAATTAATCTTTTTATTACCCACGAAAATTATTGGATTTTTAGCGCGCGCTGCCTCGCGTCCAGTGCACCGTGCTCGAGTTTCCATCTCGCTTAATGTCTATACAGCGGGAAAGCGCGATCGCGGGGGAAAAAAAGGCGAGGCACGAGCTGCACCGTACCCGCGGATGATGCAGCAGCAGCAGCAGCAACAAGAGGAGGTGGGGCGGGGAGTTAAGGAATCGGTGCTGGTGCCGAATCCACGCGAAATTCATGCGGTGCGTGCACCTGATGGTGCACCTGCGCCTACCTTATAGCGGTATACGCACACGTTTGGCTGCCGCGGCGCAGTGATTAAACTGCACCACGTGAAATTCAAGTAAATTGACTTTAGGCGTTGCTGCCCCGTCGGGCTCTCCTGCAGGAATGTTTTTCTTTCTCATCTCGCCTCCAATCATCGTTTTTATTAGGGGATCCGCGGCGGCGGCGGCGGCGGCGGCGGCGGCACTCTATATGCATGTGCGCTGCGCTGTTTATACGAAAAGGTTAAAAAGCGTATATACGCGCGTGGTATCGGTCTTAAGGGGCCGTGGAATTCCGTTAATTTATACGCGCTGATGGCGCTTCCTTTAAGCCCTTTTTCTACCCGCCCGGGTCTTCCGCAATTTTAATTAAAGCTTTAGGGTAATTAAGCCTTAAATCAAGATGTATACTGCAGGACCATTTGATTATACTTCTCAATTGATCGCGGATTCGTGTAATTGAATGCCGCCCTTTACGGAACTTGGCAAAAACGTATCGCGCATTTTCCGTGATATAACAATACATGGATACCAGGCCTTTCTATACTATTTCTTCGATAAAGGCACAATTCTTATATTGCAAGCATATCGTATTCATTATCATTCAATAAAATGTAATAATTAATAACCTAGAGATGTTATTTGTGCAAAACTGTATTCCACCCTGTGTCGAAACTGTACAGTTATATATATATATAAGAGCCGAGGAAAGAGTCAAAGAACGTCGCGAAAATATTTCCTCGATAACACATCATCAGGCCGGCGAGAAAAGAGAGTCTCTCGCGCGCGCGTGCGAGCAGCATAAAGAGAAAAAGTTGGCAGAAGGAGAGGAGAAGCAAAGGAGTCACCCTCACGTAGTACGTATACACATACGCCGGTATCAGACGTTAAGTATGTGGGTTTTCGACACGAGCCATTACGATTCCAAGTGCACGAGTGTGCGAGTTTGTGCGCGAGTGCGAGAGAGGCGCCGTATGTTCCCCGTCGGCTATATACCCACACGTATGCGATATGTGAAGAAGGGAGTGCGAGCGAGAAGGCGAGAGGCAGGTGCATCGCGGTGACACTCCCTCGGTGTGTGTAATTCCTGCGCGAGACCCGAGAGGGAAAGAGAAAGCCGAAGCGGAGAAACGCACTACCTCGCGAGCGAGGACCTAAGTCGCAAGCGAACGACCGACCGAGCCGAGTATATTATGTCTCTGGACCTTGCGCCTCGCGTCCTCAACTTCGATTCTTCCTTTCGATTAACATACACTGAGCGTGAAATTTGGAGCTTTTCTTTACGATTAATGCGGTCTTATGTACTCTTGTAATGTTTTGAGGGAATGTTTAGTTGATGAATTTCTAAATTGAAACTGAACTTATCAGTTGAGTCTATTTTTGAATTGTATCGACTGTATAAGAGGAATGAATTTTGGAGAACTGTAAAAACTTTATTCCAACTCGAACTGTAGTACATTAATGTTAAAACAAACTGAAGGACAATAAATGTAATTCCAAATTTAATATTCAATCATTAATCTTTATCAATAAACATATTATTTATTGCATCTACGTGGAAGAATAAAAAATGAAATTTTTCGTTTCTTCATGTTCGGTAATTGTAAATATGGGTATTGTAGATTTGCTTCAAACTGAAATTCACTTTCTATATGATCAAATATGCGTTTAAAAACCATTAAAATTATATTCACGTCACAAATTTTGTCATAATAGCTTCTAGAATCTTGAATATAAGTATTTTGATTAATAACGTAGTAATCAAATGGTATAGCGTTTTCTGGCTATTTCTCAATGAACCGAAAATCGCACATTATATTGTTCAGTTTTGTAGCTAAGGTAATCAGCGCAGTTATTGACCATTTACAATTTAAGAACCATTTAATTGTCTTAGAAATTATTAAACGTTGTATAATATATTTAATACAATGATACTGTACTGTCTGATAGAAATTGTGCAAACAAAACTGAATAATAAACATGTCACAATATCGTGGTGGTCGTTAATTGGATGACGCAGTAAAAAATTGGGTCATTGTCCTAGATTGAAAATTCAATATATAATACTCAAAAAATGGATGATTAACATAACTTACTAAAACTTTCACACATTGTTTTATGTTTTCTTACTAAATGGACATTTTTATAAAAGTATCCTTCTTCAGTGAATAATGGTAAATTTTGTGGTGAATAACAATAAAATATGTTTAATTTTTGAGAAGTTGTTTTTGTTGTCATTGTCTGTCATTGTCAGCTACTTGAATCGAGTCGAGTTTTCAAGAGAGTCTAAAAGCCTCTTCTTTCGTTCATCTACGGAACGTCGAGTGGACTATTTCCGGACTCGCTAATACCATGTTCAACCTCACGCTACCTCCTCAGAGATGATGTTTATGTTTCCCCTTTTTGTTTCGACCAAAATCCATTACTCTTAAAAAGGTTTGTGAACTTTTACTCCATTCATCTTTGCATGACAAATGATAAAAAGAATAAGAGTAACATTGAATGCGGTAGTCAATTGAATAATTGCTATGCGCATTAAAATGCTTGACCGTACAAATCCTCACAAGTAGTTAAATTAATAAATAAAAATACTCAATAGTTTACACATTTACAATTAAACTACGCGAAGATAAAAGTAAAGAGTTGTCAAACGTTATATACGTAATTTTATTTTACAATAACTACATGCTACAAAATTTTCGTTACAGTTTTAGTCTGCATATCGAGAAACAGTTTATTCTTGTAAAAACTATAGCGAGTATTATTGAGCATACATTTCATCCATTTATTCATAATAATTTTCTTCCGAACTTTAATATTATTCATCAAATAAATTAGATAATTTTCGCAGTGCCACACAGTTAACAGCTTTATAAAGTAATGTAGAAACTGCATAAATTAGTATGCAACGGGTATATTTTTCGTGCAGCCTATCACGTTTGACCTTGAGAAGCTTTCTTATTATCAGAGTTCTCATCCGGGACCTCGACACACCCTTGCAAGCTCCAAAAGCTCGTTTCAAAGTGAAAGTTTGCTAGGTTAGGTTGCCCCATAACCTCATCGATAATCGCTTTTCTCCATAGTGTTTACATAACAAACTATTTATCTTCCGAACAATTTGCAAACTAAAAGCGCCACTAGAAAAACATTTGAACAGCCAAAAGTCATTCTACAATCGTAACAATCGCTAAACAAGGAAAACAAGCGACTGCGTGCAACCTCTCAACGGAGAGTTTCGGCGCACCGGTAAGCGATCTCACCACCACCGCATCAGTGTCTCAAGATGCTGCGGGGCTGCGAGAGACAAAAAAAATGAGAAAGGAGAACGGGGAGCATCCGAGACTCTCCTTCGCATCCGCCTCTATCATCGATTCCGGCGAAATTCGAGCGTCCGTGCGGAACGTGCAGTGTGTCTGCCCGTGAAACGCGGAAAAGCTCTCTTCCGCATCTCTCGAGAGCGGCTGAGAGAGAGAGAGAGAGAGACAGAATCCACGTATAGGGGCAGCACCATCCACCGCATTGACAAGCGGACCAAAACACAGACGGTCCATCCGCGCGCGAGGGAGAGAAGGAAAAAAACACGCGCGGACCGCTGCATCCCATATCCCCCCCGATAATCTGAAACACACTGACAGCGAGCGCACACAGTAGAATTTGCCGCACTGAACAACCACGAGGCACAGTCCGGGATTCTTGAT
The DNA here is from genome assembly GCA_900490025.1 of Megastigmus dorsalis. Lineage (NCBI taxonomy): Eukaryota > Metazoa > Arthropoda > Insecta > Hymenoptera > Megastigmidae > Megastigmus > Megastigmus dorsalis. The sequence continues at coordinate 20,120 of UELU01146579.1, read as the reverse complement.
GGACGAGTCGCGATGATGTCGTCGAGGGTGAGGTTGCCTCCTGAGATGACTGCGAGAGAGAGAGGAGGGAGGGAGCGAGAGAGAGAGGGAGGATATCGCTGCCCCCCCGAATCTCGCGAAACGCCGCAAAAACACGCACGCTCGCGCGCACCTCCGCGGGCTTTTTTCATCGGGACGCCGGCACGATCAGGACCGGCTGTACACGGTAAATCACAGGTAATGGCACAAGGATTGCACTGGTTCGACTCACCGGGCTGCTTGTTGGCGATCTTATTGAAGCAGTTTTGAAAAACCTCGTAGAGATGCATCGGCTCGTCGTCGCTGGCCGCCATGTTTCCGAACGAACGTCCGAGCGACAGGACTGGCTTCACCGACTGGCCACAACGAGGAGCCACTCTCCACTACGACCAATGCCGTGAGCGCACATATTGAGAATGGCATTGATGCTGCACAGTAGTGCGCACAGTAGCACATCGGCCTCGGCCGCAGCGATGGGAGACCAGCCCAGCCGGATAAAAAGATGGGCGCTTTTATCTACTTGTGGTTTGCTCACGTCTGCTGGCATCTACTGGCTTTACGAGCAACTTGGACTTTGTTGCGCGGTAAGTTTCAATCTGCATTCTGGATCCTTAAATTATTACTGCGAGAAAATCTTCGATTTTTTAAACGATATATCAACGAATCTATTCTTTTTTGAGATAAACCAAGATTATTTGCTTTGGAGTAGGGGTACTTAAAATATTGATAAAATATAATGAAAAGTATGCTTATATTACGATGATGGTACAATGCGATTAATGAAACAAATAAAGACTTTCGGTATATGGTATATCTTGACAATGATATTTTTTTCTTCTTTATTTGTGCTCTACATCTAGAGCTATTAATTTCTGCGAAATATAAAATAAAGTATAAAGTACCTCAAAAAAAGCTTATAAAAAATTAATGTATCATAATCCTTAACTCAAAAATTGAAATTGATTGAAGGTTTCTTTTTACAAAACATAAAGAAACTAGCTTCGACTTGAAAATGGTCATAGCCTAAGCTTAGCCCACTCAAAAATTCTTAGAGCTAAAATTGTATTCAATCTACAAATAAAAACCAAATTTTAACGTTATTAACTCCAGTACCTCTAGTAATATTAACAGAAATTTATGTCTTCGAAAATTTTGCTTATATAATTCGCACAGGTTTTTGTCTGTAAAATTTTGGAAGGTAAAAATAACTGTGAATTATGGATAGAATTTTTCAAAACTGAAATCACATAATCTTTACATCATTACCGAGGTGCTGATAGAGTTTTTCCAATATTTAAATCGTTAAGGTAGGAATCTTTCCTTCCATAGCACATTCCCTAAAACTGTATCTACCTTTTTTAAAATTTTTTCAATTGCAGAAGCTACTCTATATTATGAAAAAAAATTTACTAGTAATATAGTGACATTTTAGAAGTACTCGTCACACAACGTTACTCGAGTAAAACTTTTGTTTTAATGGTAATTATATACATATGGACTCGAGACTGCCCTGAATATACTTTTAAACAATTATTTTTTATTATTACAATAAAGGAAGGAAGAAAGATTATTACCACTTTATAAATTTCCACAAATATTGCAGTACGTGTGTAGTAAAGGAATTTAATATTGGGAGCGTCAAACTGGGAAAAACTGAGATGCGGAGTTGATGATATCCCTTCTATTATCATTCGTATGCATTTGTAAGTATAGTAAAATAAGTTATAGACATATATAATATAATACATTTTCTTTTAACAAGAAAGATCACAATTTATTGCAATATGTAAAATTTAAATAATTATTAAATAAAACTTATTTTTTCCTAAACTTTATATTTTTTTTACAGTCCTGATCTATTATGTTTGTAGATGCGACGACAATCCATACATTTATTTGGACAAAAGTTGACAAATACTATTTTGTTCGCTCTAATTTAGTAAAAAAAATTGTTATTAGGTAAATAAATTTCCTCCAATATAAAGAAAAAAATTTAAAAAAAACTAATTTTACTCTATAAACAGATAGAAATATTGGACGTTAGACTTTTATTTCTAGAGTTTAGTCAAATTTTTACTATTTCCTCGAGAATTAATACTAAAAAAATTTAAGGATAAAGGTTCTATTTGAAATTTTAGCTTGAAAATGTTCATACCTAAATTTTCACTTCGTAAAATGCTCTACCCGCCAAAACCATTTTGTCTTTTTTTCTTTCATGTGAATTTATTTTTGCTCCCAAATTTACGTAAGATTCTTTTTTCTAAGTGTAGCTTAGAGTAGGAGCAGAGTTTCAATATATAGTTTTTCATATACGATTTCACATTGTGGCAATTTGCACTAACTTTAAGTTAAAAGAAAATACGTTCGCGCGATAGAACCTTTTCCAAACTGGAGATTCACCGAAAGATTTATCTAAAAATAATAGATTATTATGTTTTTTAAAGTTCAGCAAAATCGGTTTCCCGGTTAATGCGGGATTTTGTACATATTATTTGTGTTTTATGAAGGAATTAATATGCAGTGTTTATATTAATGATTAAATCCTTCTAATAAGTTATATTTTCACTTTCATAATTGAAGGCTGTTTTGATTTGTAAGAGAGTGAAGTAAGCATAGTACTTCAAGATGTAGTGGATTATATTTCTATTTCGAGCGTTTCAGATATCGGAGGGTTTTAGTTTAATTTATAGTCACGTTTTCTAATTCTATATGTTATAATAATAAACACTATTAATACTCAACAAATCTTTTTATTTAAGTCATTATATTTAATTTGGTAACATAAACATAAATGCTTATTATACTTAAAATTTTAGAAAACTACTTTTCATAGCTGCAAATTATTATTTATATTAATATCAAATATAAGAATTTTAATAGGAAGAAAGCGGACAGAATTATTTACTTGTTTAAGAAATTTCACAAAATTTTCTAAATCTCTACTCAATATGTTGCTATATATAATAAACTAAATGTGTAAAGTAATATTTATTACCAAAATATCATTTGAATTGAAAACTTTATTTGTGATTCAATTCGTAAAATATTACGCTCTCTTAATATCAAAATTCGCATTAAAAATGACATATCATTTATATAATAATAATGATCATAAATATATGATATGAATTCTTTTGAAATCTGATAATATAGATATAAATAAAAGGTTCACACGTTACTGCCGTCTTGTATAAAACCAGAAAGTTAATTTGTGTCGTGTAAAGTGTTCAAAAGTATTTATATCATATCAAAAGTCGCAATAAAATTATTTTTTTTTATTTATGAAAAAATTGGTTTTAGAGTAAATAAAATTATCAAAATTACTAGATTTCAAATATTTTTTAGAAAGTATTCTTCTTTTTATTTTATTTTCAAAGCCGTGTGTTTTCATATAGTACTTGCTTTGTGGTTTCGGAAGTCACGTGACCAATACATTGCAAGTACTACGTAATATTTACATTATGTATCAATCTTTAAATGCGTTTTATTTTATATAAACATAATTTTATCTCATTTAAATCAAAGTACAATATACGATTTTTTATTGAAGGCGACAGTATATTAAGCACAAGTTTTTTTAAATATTGTACGTAGATTGTTTAAGCATGAAATTTATTATTTACATTAATAATATTCGTAGAAAAGTACTTTTAATTTCTTTTATAAATTTAGAAAAGTATAAAATATTTGTGAATGCATATTGTTATAATTAATTAAAGTACTACATTTTTTATCGATATAATTGCACATTGGTTTAATACTTTTTCATTCCATAAAATTAATGTGTATTTCAATACCCTTTTTAAATCATTCTTTGATAAATAATAATACTGACTCTTATACATGTATAAACAATTCAGACTAGCTATAAGTAAACCGAGCCGTGCATATTGTTTTTATTTTGATATTCATTTTTCGTTTAATAATTAAGTCATAATATTTATTTAACATATACAGCGCTTTTTTCGAATCCCTTACATCATGATTTATATATTTCTATAATAACTGAAAATGTTTTGGCCTCCAAAGTATTAAACCAAATTGATGCAATTATTAGTCAGTATAAACGTATCATAGATTATGCAAACGTAACACAATTCATCATTTTCACAACGATAAGCTGTAAAGCTACCTATTATAAAAAACAGATTATGATAAAAATGACTAAGAACACACTATAATGACTGACTAATGCTCTTGTTATGGCGAAATCCTTATACATAGATTAATTATTAAAAATTCCGTCAGTGAATGTTTTCACTACAGCATATGGTCAGTATTTTACTTTTTATAGTACAAATAGTAATCTTTTTTATGTAATATATTAAAAATGATTCTTAAATAGTAAAGTAGTCTAATAAAAGCAGATGTAAGTAGAAAAATTGATCAAAATTTTAAAAATATTAGAAGTATAAAAAGTCTTCGATGTAAACTTTGTGTTCGTAGTCCTTGCTAAGTATTATAGTGCATAAAAAGGTTCTATTAAAATTCAATTAAAAAATGAAGTTATCCTTTTTTGTGTCATGTTTGTTTCCTTTGAAGAAACTTTGTTTTTGTCATTATTTAATCAAATATTTCTATTCAAAAGAAATTGCACAGTAAAAAATATAGTTGCCTTAATTTTTCAGCAAGTAAACCAAATTTAGTTTGGCTGAAAATTGCCGAGACTGACTAGTTAACGTTATATTGAAGTGGTAACGCATCGCGCATATTACGCAAACAATATGCTTACAAATGATGTGCATCGCGCATTATTTTATTCGGTTTTTAACTAGCTTTCAATTACATAGTGTGTAGTTTCTATACAGGTCTTCTAATGAAAAATAATCGTAAAAGTTCAATATAGACAAAACATCGGGCAAAAAACTGGCTCAATACTCCTCGACATTTTTACCTGAGTATCTTCGAGAAAATAACATTCCGTTTTTATAAACTAAATGCTGAAAATTCATTACTTAATTTTTACATAGCAGCAAAGTGTGTAAAAAACGAAACTAGAAAATATAGTTTATTTAGTTATAAAAATTATTTACTTGTTGAAAAATTACGAACGACTTTTTTATTACAACAATTTGATTAGAAATGACAGAAGTATCTATCGCTTCTTTAAGTAATACTTACTAATAAAAATATGTAAAAAAATTCGGTAACGAATTATTGCAAAATTTTATAACACTCAATTTGTGTAACTGTAAATTTACAATAACATCTTCAGACTTTCAGTATTTTCTTCAGCTGGTAATTTAAATTGCGGCGAAATCTGAGTTTTGGGGAACTGGGTGAGAAATGTCTTCATACTCTTGTCTACCAAGTCCTGCGTATAAATGCTATTATTAAAATAAGTAAATATTAAAAATATTTTTTATATTGATGTTTAATTACCCATAGCAGGGCCTGAAAACATCGTAGAAAGACTTCCACCTCTAGCTTGTCCAGCCCGAAGTAAGTATATAGTCGTAAGTATTCGTACAATCATATTTATAATCACCATGCTTGCACTAAACTTCTGAAATGAACCTGAAAGAACTTAGTACATCAGGATGATGTATAATTTTCTTTTAATTTGATGATTTCACTGTTTATGTTAGTAGTTTGATTGATGTTAGTAGCAGCCGCCTTAGCAACAATGATATATACATCTTAATCGAATAATCAATATATATTGTAAATCAGAAAAATATATCCATTGCATTAACGCTTTGAAAACACGAAATGTTATTATTAAGTAGCCTGGAAAAGTTTTAAATATCAAACCAGAAATAATACTTCAAATTGTTCCCCGAAACTAATCATTAAGAGGATTTAGGAGCTTTAATGACTGTCATGTAACATCACATTGTTTTTGTCACTAGAAAGATACTTCATCTGTATATATCATAAAAATAGTAGAAGAGCACCCGTCGAATTTCAGTAAAGAATGATTATCACACTTAATAATTGCACTATTTTGTAAAATGGCAAATAACTGGAAAAAAAGATTGTAACGCTGTTTCGCGTGACGGATTTTGTGACCAGTCTTATTCGCGAATTCTTAAAGAATATCAAAAGTACAAACATTTTTACTAGATTCAAGGAGAAGAGCAGCCTTCATAGTTTTATAAAGAATAATTATGTCATTTAAAACTTGCGTTATTTTGTAAAATATAGTCAAATTTCTGTAAAAATGCCGCGAGATTTGGCGACGGTCATTCTTGGCTTCGACTCCTTTTAACGTAGTTTTTTTATATATTATCAACGATAACGCGCAAAACTTCGTAACTATATGTAAGATATTGGTCATGAGATTCACACATTTTTGATAAACCTGATATTGAGGGGGAATTTTCATAAAACGTATTTAATCTCATTTTTATATACTCCAGCAAATATTCGTGTATTTTATGAAAAGATTTTTCGTATATCTATAGTAAATCAGTTGTATGTGCTACCAATGTTTATGATTTCCGATAATTATATAGCAATGGTATACACCGAATTCATAGCAAACAAATAACAGTGTTATAAAGTTAATGAACCAAAAATTAATTTGTCTGATGAGAAAAGGATTATTTTTTTAAATGTCCGATCTCCGAAAAATCTCCGAAAATTAAAAGTAAAACTAAATGTATAAATACTAAATTGTATATTTAGTAACTTACTGCCTGTAAAAGGAGAGTAAACTGCCAAATTTATAAAATCGAAGAACTCTGATGAAACACTTATGAACAATGCCTGTAATAAAATAAAAATGGTACTTAGTAAAATATTTTTGTAAGTTATATTTTTGATTCATGTAAATTATAAATAAACTTTACAAATTGAATTGGTTCATCTGATTCTGGACAATGAATTGCCCAAAGAAGGCATATAAAGAACAATGTATTATAGAATATCATTGATTGTGAATACCATCCTTCAATAGACCTGTAACAGATAATTATGATAAAATTTATTTTGAGTTACATTGAGTTTTATAAATAAAAGAATAATGTTTTTGAAACTTACCAAGTAACAAGTAAAAAATGTACAGCAAAAATTGCCTGCAATAATATAAGAAATTAGAAAAATGTCTATTCAAAATTGAATAAGTACTGTTTTATTACTTTCTAAGCTATGAAAATATAAATTTCATCTCACTTATAATGTGTATAGGTAAGGTGTATATGATTGTAAAATACCAAGCAGTGGTACGTTATATAAAATATTTTTTCTCTTTCAAACTTGTCATGCAACTTGTAATGTAATACTGCATGGTTGATCTAAGGTTATTATGGTCTGACAATGAATAAATATATGTATATAAGTAAAAGAGACGATGATTATTGTTATTTAAAAACAAACATTTACCCATTTGATATAAATAATTAACGCGACTATTTATTAAAGTCTATACGATTTTTTATATAAATAATGGTAGTAAGCTTGAAAATGTGATTCTAAATATGAATATTGCTCCGAAAATAGAATGCACAATTGTTCATCAGGTGTAATGAGATAAAAAGACGCAAAGGTTACCTTTAAAGGAAATTGTGATAAGCTCGTCAGATCCCGCATCTTGCCTGTCGTTGATCACGCTCTCTTCTTGCAATTATCAAATAAAATTTAGCCCGCTCTATTTGTTAGAGAAAAAAAATAAATAAAACTGTCAAAACAACTTATTCTTCTGCTTGTGCCTGCTCCAGCAAGCCTAAGAAGTTTGTCGTCGTCTTTCGGAACTCACGACAGTCACCATAGACATAGTAAGTATAGACTGTTCAACCAGCATCTGCGTCTTGATTCTCGCGTTCGTGAATACCCGAAGAGAGAGTGAGGGGGGGAATAGGAAAAGAGACAGAGAACATTGTCAATGGTTAGCCGTCCTTGTTGCGCGTAAGACTAGTGGGGCGAAAAGAATGCAAGGGGAGAGCGGTACGATGACCGCAAACACGTATATGCTGGATATATTTTAGTCTAAAGCAAAGCAATTTAGTTATCTATGCACGATGTTGTTTTGAAAATAATAAGTTTAGAAAGGAGTAGTAAGCCAGTTGAAAAATAAGCTATTGTTGTTATGTTGCAAGATGCCCACGTGATATTTGTATTTCTCCTCTACTCATCACCGCGACACCACCTCAGTAAAGAATTTAAAGTATTCATGTACTTGATGTTCTGTCTCCTTATACTGTTGCGCGATCGCTGTCTATTACGTTTACTTTGTCTATGGATATCACTTCTTTATCGTGCTGCCCCCACCGTGAACAAATGAAAACAATAATTTGATTATAATTACGATAATACTAAATCTAATAGACTACTGAAGATTAAGGGAATAATGCAAAGAGCAGACCATGAAAAATTTTATCGTAAAGCAATAGATACTTGCATGTTTTTTAACTTTTAATTTTACGTCAATTCTAGTGAGAATTTACCCAGTAAAATTTTGTAAACAATGTAAGAAAACTTATTAAGTATGAAGAAGTTTTCAAAATAGAAAGTCTTTTATATTACTCAATTTTTTCTTTCATTTTATAATTTAATTCTTTCCGTATTTTTATGTTATTATGTACTGATTGTTTTCTTTAAATATTGATGTATAAATTATAATATGTTTTAGATATTGGCATTAGTAACTAATAAATAGAATTTTCTGCAATTGAATTTGTATCATTATTAACACATTTTAAATGTTTTACCTGAGCCACAAGATACATAAGGAGTGGCAGACTTCAAAACAAATATGCTATCTATCTACTATCAGTTATTGATTGCAGTGCAATGACAAGGAAAAATCGATACGATCAAGCTTCAAAAAACATGTATCTGTATGTTTTTGAATAATGTTAATTTTTGGTGACGATTATTATTAATGTTAGCAGCGTTCATATATTAAAATTTAAAGTTATATATTATAAATATTTTAATTAATAATTCATTATTTTGGCCATAAAAGCAGCTGCTTATAATAACATTGAAGTGTTCGCAATGATAAAAATAAAAGAAATTACGAATCTTCCGCGCAAAGCAGAATCCTAATGCCATCTTCCGGCATCGCGCCGTACTACGATACTGTTAAAATACGAAATTGACTAATCGATAAAACAGGATCATGTAAACAGTTTGTTATTCAAAAGTTCGTCAACATCCAGTAGCCTAACGAAACCACCGGAAAAACATATAAGACACCAAATGTTCCACAACTGTTTAAACAATATCGTCGTTACAAAGATTCTCCTTGGTTCGGTGAATAACATAAAAATAAATGTCTGTCCCTAAGCGACAGATGATTGAACGCGTCTGCGTTTGGCGGCGGCGGCGGTGGTGGCGGCGGCGCGAGAGCGTGGTTACCGCCTGAAATCAGTAAAAATCCGTCAAAAGTGTGTATATCACATAAGTAGTACGAGGCAGCGCGAACAGACCTCGCATATGCGGGACACTCGCGATGTGTCCTTGATACCGGCCTTGAGAAACTCGCGAGCGAGCAAACACACACGCACGCAGCGGGAGAACGAAAAAAAAAAGGAGGAAAAAGAAATAAAAGGAGAAGTGAGTAAACGTCGTTGGCGCGCACACGAGACGCCAAAGAGCTGAAAGAGATCTGCACGGCTCGCCGCGAGAGCTTTGCGTTTTGCGCGCGCGCATGTGTCCAGCATTCTCTCTCTCTCTCTTACTCTCTATGCTCTGCGTGTGTCGGCAAGTCGGCGCGACGACCACGACGACGACGCGGACTTCTCGGAAAAACATAACCCCTATCGGAGACGGACGGAGAGTATATAATACAGAGCCATATCCATTCAACGCTGTGCGAGCGAGCGAGACAGACTGCCAGAACGGAGAGAGAGAGAGAACAAGCATCAGCGCGCGGTTAGCTGCTGCTGCTGCTGCGAGAGTCGAAGAAAGAGAGGAGGAGGAAAGGCGCAACGAGCGAGAAAGATAAAGAACGACTCCGCGGCGGGCAGTATAGTAGTCGGCGCGCGCGCCTCCGTCTATTCTCTCTCGTCCCAGTATGTGATATCAATCCCGTGGGCGACGGTACGTCGTGTGGTGGTGCGCGCGGTCTCGCTCACTCGCTCGCTCTTTCTCTCTCACGCTCACTCGCACCCGCAGGTCAACGGATACGTTGTATATAGTCTGTCCCGCTGTCGTCTACATCGCGCCAACCTCCTCGCGTGTACGGACTCTCTTCTTTTTTTCCTCCACCGCGGCCGTCTGCTGTCTCCTCCGCGCTACGAAGTCGCACCGCCGCCGCCTTAGTGGCAGCCCCGCCAAAAACGCGCAAGAGTTTCGCCCTCGGGTCGCCTCCTGTTAATACGGACGGTACATTGGAACGTAAGCGAGCACGGAGAGATACAATAATAATGTCGTGCTCTTTGGAGAAAGCTGCCCATTGCTTGTACATCACGAATATCTTGCTGGCAATATTCATGCCGATTGGCTTACTCGCAGGTACGTACCTACCCCGCTGCACTTGTTCCTTTATATACATTTATTTACGCTTCTCGCACACTTGTACGCTATATGTCCCTTTGTTTTAAGTCCGGAATAGTCGTTTGCGGTGCTTCTACGTGTGTTTGTAAACTCGAAATGGTTGTGCGTTTGGTTCTTGGTTGCACTTTCCCTCCGCCGATGCAGAGGTATTTATTTTGCGTGCGTGCTTCGGTGTGTTGTACGCGATAGAACCGATATAGGGTGGGACGTGTGTTTTTGGTCCGATTAGGTCGTTGTGTACCAGTCGCGGACACCAAGACTCTGCAGTGAGAGAGACTTTTATCGGAGGAGGGGGTATTCGGAGCTTCTGCGGAGCTTCGGTGTGGTAACAACCGCGCCTGATCGTGTCAACGGAGAGTATTGAACAACCGACTTGTACACGCACTAATATATTCGGTGCAACTGGTGCCTTTTGGGATCTCGCAGCTTCTTTCACATTGAAAATAAAAATCTAATTCCGCTCGTTCGTCTGCTGACTTTTTTTTTCCTCTTTCTTTTTTGTTCGCCTTCTCTTCCACCGACCGTTTATCGTCCTGTCCATTTATTCTCCCGTTTTACTTCCTCTCGGTCTTCAGCTTTATCGGTAGAATGCTTTTTTTTTTCCTTAACCGGCTCTTGTTAGTTGTCTTTTTTATGCCCCTCTTCTGCGGCACTCCGGCTTTTTACTCTGCAACGTTCGGTATTCAAAGTCTGCGCTAGCTTCCAAAGTTTACGTTGCTTTTCGTGCAGCAGCAGCAACAGCTGACACCTTTAAAGGAGTCGATCCGCAAATTATGTTGTTATTTTCTTATGTCGCAGAGCTGTTTACTACTTACTAGTTTGTTTCCCTCGCGAACGTCTAGCCGTTCAGGAGTTTATAAATCAAATTTTATTCGAATTTGGACGCTTGTAAGTCCTTTCATCCATCAGTTTCGTGCGCTTGCTTACAAGTTTATGGCCACGGCTTGTTAGCCAAACATTCTACTTTTTCCTTTTCTCCATAATTTTACTTCTACAAATAGATTACTTCAGTTTAACAGTTGTAATATCGCGCATACTTTTTCCTGAATCTCTATACTTATAAAAATTTTCGTGTCTTTAGCTATTCAATTAGTGATTCTGTTCTTACACGCCGAGAATTCTTTTTACGTACATTCGTTATAAATGCATACAATTTAAAAAATTAAGACGTTTTCCCAATTGTCTCCAGGATATTTAAAAGGGAAGAACTGCAATATTTATGCGATGAATTTAAGAAGCTCATTTCTCACTTCCTACATGTACAGTATATTAACCACTAATTGATGATAACAAATTTAAGTATTTTTACTATTTTTAACTTGGAAAAGTTAGTGAGGATAGAGAGTCACGAAGTTCAAAGCGTTAAACATTGAAAGTTTTTCATGGACAATGACGATAAATTAAATGTTTGCGATTTTAATTTTTCATTCGGATAACGCGAATATCCAATATACGTATTATTTTTCTATAACAAAGCATTTATCACAATACACGATACATTTCTTGCGAACGTTGCATCCGATATTGACAACAAAATATAGATAAATACTAATCAAGCAAAAAAAAAAACTGATTCACACTCGAGTTCAAGTCATTTATCAACACGATGAAATCATACCTAAAACTATTATTTCATGCCAAGTATATAAATCACAACAATCGCAGGCAAAAGTAAAGTATTTTTATGAAAATAAGACAACTCTTTCTTTTTGCAACCATTAGTCAGAATTTTTGTTTTGTAGCGTTTTCTCTTTGCAATATATACGTATATATATGTATATATTTCTTCGTCTCTCGCATACACTTTTCCCCTCTTTCTCCCACTTGGTTCATTCTCTCTCGTTCGCTCTCCACCACCGTCGGCAAGCGCTTTCGATTGCCTCGAATTAAGCTCCTAGTGTATATGTGCTCTCGCGCAAAATTGCCTCCGCTGTCCCGAGAACGAACTCGGGGTGACCCCAAGTGACGACAATGGCCCACTTCCGGTTTGTCATTCCGCGATCTAGCTTTTTCCTTTTTTATTTTTTCATTCTTTTATTCGTTTTGTACTTGATACGATCGTCGAAGCTTTTCTCAAACATCGCTAAATACTCGAGCGTCTTGGCACATATTTTTCTTTGTCAGCACAAAGAAATGTGTCACAGCATTATAAAACAATGAAGTATACAGTGACTAATGTCTCTCTTTTTTGTAGCTGGTTTCGGAACATTCTGACCTTTCCAGCTGTATTCGTTTTTTTTTTTAGCTCTGTCAAGAGGATTGAGCTTGTCGTGTTGCCTCGTAAGTCAAACAGTAAACATGTCATCTCGTATTCAATAGATTGAGGATTGAGATAATCGCAATTGTATTCTGTATCAAACGATAACGATGATAATACTTTTATCATTATCGATGCAATTTAATGATAAAATGACACTGAACTTGTCTTTTCCCGGAAGCAGCGTACAATGTTTATTTCTGTTTCCTTTTGCGTTGTTATAATAGAGTCCAGTTTAATTTTCAGTTACCAATATCAAAACAAAGGAACAACTGAAAGCCTAATAACGGAAGATTACATTACGCAATTATTTTCCTTCGCTGTACTATCTATTGATTTTACGAGTACACATTTTACAGTCTACAAACTGGATCGAATGGAATTATTATAATTATTCTGAAGCTTCACGAATTTTACGCACAGTTAAGTTGCGAAACATACTGGAAAAATACAAGGTAGACTGGCAAAGTAGATGTGCCGAGGTACATATTCGGATCGTAAAATAAAAAATAATTTATCGACCGCGCCAGATTATTAATTTCTATATTCATCAATCTGTCAAATATCGATAAGTTAAAAATAATATTTTTAAAATACTACCTATGTTAATATCCTGTTTTATGATTATTTAGTATCATGTAAAACTTTTTACTATGTGTAAAATGTTTTTACATCTTTTAAATCTATGAATGTTTAGAATTTTATACGTTTAAAAATTGTTTGCAGACGCACTAAAAATTTTTAAAACTAAAATAATTTTTCATTGTAAGCAGAATATACGTTTTATTTACTATATGTCTATACATTGAAATGTGAAATTGAGGGATAAATACGGTATTAAAACTAGAAATTCTCGATGTGTCTGTAATACACATTAGTTAAAAATATTTTGTTTCTCAGAGAAAAATAATAAACAGTACTTTTATGTTAACTTTCAAGTGCGGACCTCAAAAAAAGCCATTTTAATATTGGGATTATATCTGTATATATAATATTAAAACAATTCTTTAGCAATCGAAAAAATAACATATTAGGAACTCGCTTCTGTATAATAACCGAAATTTATAAAATATATATCAAAATCAATTTCAACTATTCTCTGAATTGAATAATACTTATAAATTAATGTGACTGCAACAAAATTTGCTTATATATTGTATTAGCTTTTGCACCCGTTTATATGTATATATGCCATAAATAAACAAATAAACGTTGTTATGTAGAATTTGATTTACCATCTTATCGACCCCTATTTGAACAAGTAAAAGTCATTAATGATAGCAATTAATTTCTATAAATTTTGTAATAATCGTAATTGAATATAGATTTTTTATTTATTCTTAAAATTTTTTATGAAGATAGTAAGTGTAAGCGATTACTTATTTTAACAGACGATTTGGCAGTCTGACTATGTAAGTATTAAATTAGCATTCAAAATTGAACGGAAATCAGCCAAAGTGCATAATTTAATTTAGAAATAAAATCTTTGTAACAAAAGTTCAAATAGCACGCAGATTTAGAAGTATAATAGATTTTGCATTTTGAGTCTGTTTGAAGAGGCATTCGGAAATTCTAATGTATGTAAAACAAAGTAAAACTCTTTCGGTCGGATGTGATAACTTTTAGCATATCAACCGTATTCTCTGTGAAGGTTTGATAAAAACCGAACGTGATTGGTCGTCAACAGCGTAGATAAAGCTTGCGGAGTTTCCGAGACATGTTAATGATAAAAAGTATTACCTATTCTGTTATCTGCGGCAGCATATATATTCGCACATGTTTCATTCGACGTCCAGTACTATATTACACGTTCAAATAGCGTTATAATCATCCACGATACTCTATGAATTATTCATCCTCCTCTTATAAAATCTACTACATGTCCGTTCCACTTCATACGATTCGCACTTTTCATTTTTATACGCTCCAATACTGGACCAGATTCCATTCACAATGTTAAAACATTTATATGCTGTTCATAACTTTTTACGAATGATATTTAAAATCAAAGCTTTATAGCTGTTATAAATATCAAACATTTGAAGGGATGACATTTCAGATAATGAAAAATTCTTCGAAATTTGTTATGGTAGAAATTTTGCAGCTTAAATTAAATAGATGCGTTGATATTAACAAACGCTAGTGGGTTTACATTCTCTTTAATCAAGTCGTTTAAGATTACTCAAACAATAAACACATTGATTTATTTTGATCTCAAATACATCTCAGTAGATATATGATAAAGTTTTTCGCTTTGCTAACAAGACGTGGTTGATCTTTGCAAATTAGTAGCTTAAGACTAATCTCCTCAACTAGTTATTTAAGGAATTTCATTTTTTGATAAATAATTTAATGATCAATTAGGACAAAATTCGAAAATTTATGATCAGCCAAAATTTGAATGCAACAGGTCCTAAATTTTGGAGTTTCATTCAGGTTGTTATTCTCTTAAACACTAAAGAGCTTTACAAATCAGTTATGAGTTATTTGCATTTGAATCATATATAAATGACGATACAAGTTTTTCCTCCTCGAAAACCAATTGCAATTACTAAGAAAAGAGTTATTGAATGTGAAATTTACATGGCGCATCTTTTTAAAATAGATTTCACTAAGATAAGTAATTGAAGTTAAGTACAAGTATGTATGATTGGTCTACCAGAAGAAATATTGTAAGAAGGCGACATAAGTAATTTACATAACGACATCTGTTATATGATATACTAATTCATTCGATGATTTATATAGTAAAGTAACGACATTCTATAAACTAAATAAATAATACTATTCGCAAGTTTGAATCTTACTTCACATTTCAATTCTTCACATTCATAAGTTACAAAATAGTCTTATTTATTATTAATAAATTAACGTTTATTCAAGTGGTTCTATTGAACTATTAGTATAGAGTATATATCTTACTTTGTTAAATTTGAATTACAACATTCCGTTATGTCAATATTGGAAAATCTATCGTGAATAAAACTTTTTAAAAGGTTGAAACGTGTAATAATAATTTCCGTACGAGTGCGCACAAAGTTTGTAAATAAAGATTAAAGCTGTTTGTATAGACGTACACGACTGGTCGCGTTCCCCGGTGTATAGCCGTAGCTTTTTAACCTCGTCTATGCAACGATGTAACCTTTTATCCCGCGCATACATTAGGAATTCACCTCGACGGTGGTAAACTGGCAATGTGCTACGTATCGTGTTGTCAGCTAAGTGGTCCCAATCTAACACAATCTCGTTTGAAATAAACTTTTCAGTTATATCGTGAAAGTTTATGTTTCTCTTTTAATAAGTTAGGTTTTATCTCATCCTTTATACATAACTTCTATTGCAGAATCATTCATTTATTTATTAGCCTCAACTGTATTTAGTTGGAATGACATAAATTTTTCAGTAATTCGCATAAATAACTGGAGACCTTGCTGGTGTATCAGAAATTCATAATATAAAATTTATAATCTTCCGACCTCGAGGGAAATGGATTTCACGAAAATTTTGATGATTCCTTGTATCCTCGTATCCAGAAATGAAATCGAATTGCAGCTCTAATCAATG
Organism: Megastigmus dorsalis; assembly: GCA_900490025.1. Taxonomy (NCBI): domain Eukaryota; kingdom Metazoa; phylum Arthropoda; class Insecta; order Hymenoptera; family Megastigmidae; genus Megastigmus; species Megastigmus dorsalis. Next base: position 3,838 of record UELU01146579.1, on the reverse strand, counting down.
AGCCTTAGAATCAGAGAATTCAGAATCATTCCCGGCTATTTCTAATTCGTTTCTTCTATCGATATACATTGAGCGCGCGCTAATATCGAGTAAGTGAATGAGCTGAAAAAGCCGTCTTGTTTAATACGAATATTGGAGTAAGAAGCGAGCGCGAGATAACACTAGGGGCATCGCGCGTGTGGCTTTTAATTCATTGACTTCTTCTTAGAAGTCGAATGAACGAGCGCATTGTTTCCATTTCTGTGGTGAGATACCTCCAGTCGTTCATCTCTTCTGATCTCCTCCGCTTTTAGATAGAACTGAGCGACAATCATCTGCGCTCGAGGGGGGGAAAAAGGAGAAACGAAAAGTGGAATATATCGCTGAGACCGGCCGGGAATGCAAGGACACGTGAATGGGTAAAAAGCGTTTACTGCCGAGGATCGAGAGTCGTGTGATTTTTACGTCAAAGATTACGATCTCTATCTTTGGGATGACGACTCTGTGATGTGCATTTTTCACCGGTTGTTATATTCGTTGCTCGATCTACAATTTTATTCTTCAGATTTTATTGATTTATCATCTAGAATTAGACGATGTACCGAGAATTGTGTAACATTTATCTGCTAATAAAACGAGATGTGTATGACTAAAAGAAACGCAAATATAAACATCATAAAAACTTTGATGCTATGTTTGCTCTTTTATTACAGAGATAGGCAAAGCTTAAAGGCAATAGAGATTCTATTCTTAAACAATACACGTTTATCTATTAGTTCAATAAGAAAATTTAGGGTTTTTTTGCGATTCAGTTTAATTATTATTAGTTATTAATCCAAAAAGGGGCTCGATGGCACATAGTAATATTTAAATAAATTTTTTTAACTGTACTTTTAAATTTAACTGTTAATGTCTTTTTTTTTAATAAATTCATGTTTACAAAAATTGAATAATAAGTTTTAGTTAATTTTGTTGAGTCTTTAAAATAGATCATAATAGACATCTTTATTTATGCATTTTAAGCTAAATTTAAAATCATTTGTTACTTCAATTTAAAGTCGCGTTCACATCTGGACTTAGTGTTTAATCAAATATACAAAACCTTCAAAGAGAATCGTAAGTTTGCATGTGCTTTGAAGCACCAAAAACCATTATAGATTCTTAGAGGGTTTACAAACGTATTATCGTTGAACGTTTGTATAAACCAGGTCTTATTTAATCAATTTTTTATTTTTAGAATAAAAAACATAGACTGGATTTGAAAACGTCATTGAGGATTAAAATAGTCTTGTTGGTTAAGATCTTAAATTATTATGATGACTAGGAAGATATCTTTATTATTCAATATCATTCTTTATTTAAATTTTTTTATTTAGCAGTTTTTATATATATTTTTGGAGAAGCATAAACAAGCTATGATTGCGCATTATCAAGTAATTATTCCGCAGGTATTTATAGGCGTATTCACTGTGACTTTGTTGCATCTCATTTATGGTCGTCAAAACAACGACCCCGTAGAACATTGATGAAGTAAACACAATGTACTTTCGATCGATCATTGAGTATTTTTAAAGTAATTACTATCACCCTTACTCTTCGTGTCAGTCATGACTATATCTAATTACATTTATGTTAATTATTAAGTAAAAATCTTAAATACGATTATGATATAGAAGCTATTACTTATACAAATACGAATACATTTGTGTGTACAAAAGTAATCAAATCTAAATCTTGCTTTCTTCCTTACGTTATTTGGTTTGTAACGAAAGTAAACAAGAAAGGTAAAAGGATAAATATTATATACAGAATAAGTATGAGTTAGGTAATAAGCAGGATAATTATACAAAATTATAGGGACAAGGAAAAATCTAAATAAAGAAATAAAAATAAACATATTATGAAAAAAATAAAATACAGAAGTGAAAGGCATTAATTAATAAAACGTGTTTTTTTTAGTATTTTCATCCAAATTTAAAATTCTTATTTTATTAAATTACTTAATTATTCTTATGTGTATGTAACAAAATTCACGTAAGTTTTTAAATAGTTATTTTCAAGAACTTCATTATATAAGAATTTCATTGTATGCAATGATCGTCATAACTACAATTTAAAACATGCATCTGGAAACACTTATCAAGTATGTAGGACATTTCAATTTATATAGACAATGTAATATTTTAAGGCCAGATAACACATGTTAATTAGCTATTAACCAGAATGTTGTAATAAATAACTGTAAAAATAACTGTGCAATTCAATTTACTTTATTTTACGTTAAATTCTATTATTAAGATAATGAATTCATGTAAGTATATATTTTTAAAGAAATAATAATGTTTTAAAACTCTTTGTACTAATTTCATTTATCTTAATATTAAATAAAATTTATGATGTTTCACTAACATTTCAAGCATAAGTCATTAGAAACAAAAATAGGGCGAGAATATTTTTAAAATATTTTAAAAAGTAAATAATATTTTTGGATAAGTTTCAAACTCAATCAACCAAGAACCGCATTCTAAATATATTATAATCTTAAATATTACTATTCCGGAGATGAATCTCAATAATTTACTTTTTCCGTGCAAGTTGCTTTCACACAAATAACGAAAATTTACAACTTCCTTGTTTCCAGTAGTTTGTCGGCTATGAATTCTAATAATAAGGTAAACTGATTTTTGCTCTGTATTTGTTTTCAAGCGCAACAGGCGCCTTAACGTATACATAGCGATCGCGAAAAACTCGCCCGACCGGTAATTATGATTCTCTTGCCTTGCGCGTTATCATTTATGACGTTCACATATGACGATTGCATTCATCATTAACATTCGTATTTTCGCCTCGAAAGCATCGAGCGAAGAATAAATATTTTTAACACGCACATATAACAGCTATAGCGAAGGTACAAAAAGCGTCTATTCGCGTCCACCGATCCGTTCATTATCGGACTGGACGTGGATTCGTCTACGGTTTGGCGTTCCGCTGCAGGCGAAAGCCACGCGAAACTTCTCGCTGAATTGAGTGCACGTGTATTTCAGTTATATATATATATTACCGCGGAGCTCGGTTGGCGTTTGGCGGCGGCTTGGACGAGTGGAGGAAGTATCGAGGTGACGGAACAATGTATCGCGGTTATCGCGGTGCGCGCGTTCACCGAAAACCACTTCGGCATCGAGCCAGGAAAACTTGCTCGGTATCACGCGCGCGCCTGTTCATCGCGTGCGGTGTTCTCGCGAGCGCGCGCACGGAGAAAGGCTAAAATGCAAAAGAGCTTGTTCTAGAAAATATTTGGAGCTTCTCGCGCCGCTTTGTTTTCTCGCGCTGTAAAGCTTCTCGAGCTGAGATGCTGAGAATTCAAATTTTCGCGTTTGTATAGAAAATTTATTTCCCTTTTACGATTCTCTACGATCGAACATGACCGTGCACGTGTACAATGCGAGCTCCAATTTGAGCCAAAATACACAGAAATATTGTAGGCATTTATGTATTATTATTAAAATTTACGTCATGCACTCCACACTGAGAACACAGATGTCTTGTATTAAATGACATTCATTTAATGTTAATGAACGTGGATTTCAATGTGACCAATTGAATATTCATTTACTGTTAAGGAATATTTCACGTGTACGGGTGACTTATATCAAATTCGCCGCGTCTTAATAGTTAAGAACTGATTCGCTAACATTAAGTTAGACAATCAGTTAATACCAAAAATTTTGTATTTCAAATTTTGTATTGTATTCATTAATTCCGTAAGTTCAACATTGTGATATATATACACTGAGTCTTTCTCTCTCTCTCTCTCTCTCTCTCTCTCTTACTTTATTGGCGTGAGTGAGTGTGTGGTAGG
>UELU01146578.1:0-23594 GCA_900490025.1 Megastigmus dorsalis | reverse complement strand
CTCTCTCGCTCTCTCTCTCTCTCTCCATCCCCTCTCCTCCTCGTCTTGTATTTCTCTCCGTTTCTCTTTCCAGGTTGCGATTCCATTGTCTTTCTCTCTCTCTCTCCTTCTCCTTCTCGCTCTCTCTCTCTTGTCCCAGCGGCTTCAGCATCCTTTAATATCCTTTGGGGCCGGGGCTCTCCCGCTCCCGATAGCATCTTGATGGAATGTCTGGGGGGTATAGGGGGGATGGGGAGGGGGAATAGGGGTGTACCTGTCGTTTTGTCGGCGATTGTGTATAGGCCCCGGCGCTTCTCTCACGCACTTCTCTCCGCCGGCCGGGGTGTTGCTGACGTTGCTGATAGTGTTGCTGAACATCTTCTAGCTCTCTCACCCTTTCTCTCTCATTCAGCTCGTCCTCTCTGCACCTCCATCTTCTTCTCTCCTGGGGCTGGGGTTCTTGCCTCCTTTTTTTGTTTCTTGCTTTCTGGCCCGCAGCATTATCAACTCCCCGCGTGCGACCCGGCCAATGTTGTTAGTGCGGTTTTGCATGCTATCCGCGCCGCGATGACTGTCATTTTGTCGTTTACGTCATTAGCTGCTTGCTCGGAGTCTTTTGCTCTTCTCTTTACGCGCCTCTCGGTCATATGATCAGGATATGGGAGTGAAATGTTTTGCTGATTGTCGATAAACGAGCATCGCCGACGTTGCTATGGCTGATAAACGAGACTGTATCTCGTGTGATCGAGAATTTGAAACCTAACTGACTTCGATGGATTGCCTTTTGATCCAATAAAGCTCGTCGCATATCTCTGAGATGGACACTTTTTTGTTTATAAAATAGTACTTTTCAACATTATAGTCTACATTTAAGTTTTACACTATAATTCTATGGCTCGTTCAAAATTTATTGTAAACGGGTTAACAACCAATGCAGAGACCATAAAATTTGATAATATAATAGACTAATTGGACTATTGTATGACAATATTGAGCGTAATTTTTGTAATAAAATTTATGCATATTGTATTACTGATAATTGAAACCCAACTAGTTACAAAGCGTCTAAATTTAAAAAAACCGCTATAGGCATATGTACCATAAAAAATACAACAATAACACAAACTGCAACAATTTAATGAAATTTTGATTTACGTTAACAGATGACCTCTAGCTCAAGTTATTTATAATTAAATTAGAATCGCCCAATCTTCGGTCTGAGATAATAAAAAAATCTCTTTAAGCCTATGCGATTTTCATCTCTCAAAAGCGTACCTCGCTCATTCGCTCCCTTTCTCTCTCTTTCTCTTAACTTTCATCCTCGCTCTCTCTATCTATACTTAAGTATACACTCGCCGACGGTTCAGCTATGATTTTAAGCGTCATCGTATTATACACTCGTGTACTCTCGGCGTTTCCGCCGGCGATTGGACGCACGAGAAAGAAGAGAGAGTGAGAGAGTCGGTGAAACAAGGCTCTGTGCGCGATAAAAAGTCCCCCAGGAGGGTCGTCGCGACGAGCCGGTCAGAAACGTCATGGGTTTATTATCGTCCAGAGTATATTTCGCCTCTCTGTCTCTATTCTCTGGCCACAGCTCGGCGTGTGTTTCGGTATATATGTGTAGCTTCCAGCTGGAGGAGATATTGGCTTGTAACTGTGTGTTTGTATAGAAGCTCTTTGGATTTATCGAATAGAGCCACGCGTGTCTGTCGATAACGTCGCGTGTTTTTATATGTGAGATATAGCGCATTCGTTTTGGACTTATCGTTCGCGGTGAGATAGTCGATTCGCGATTCACGTGTCCTCGCACGTTTTTTTATGCGAATGAAACATAATCAGCTCGAATTGGCAGCTGCTCCGCAAACTTTTTTGTACGATTCAATCAACGAATTTTCGGATTATTACTGGTTAAATCAAATTGTATGGGGTTATCATTGCATTCTATATGTATATAATTCTCGAGACTATTTACAATTTCTTCTCAAGACATGCATTAGGTGTAAAAAGATTCATCGATCGAACAAGTCATCTAGTGCCAATCCGACTTTCCTCCACTTTATTACTTCAAACTTGTTCGATGTGTATTTAATCGAGATGGACGATTGTAGATATGCATATATCGGTCCATATATATATAAGTAACTTTTTTAGTCGGTGACTTTGCATAAAAAGCACATATCGAGGTCCATAACGTTTTGACGTTAATCCCGATTTGGATCTACAACAAAGTACCGACATATAATTCAACATAATTCAAGTTAATTATAACAGCATGAGATTTACAATGCCAAGCTTCGTATTATATTAACATTGCGAGTGAATTCTTTGCTTTGCACCGTACTGACATACTGCACACCTGCACGACATAAGATTTTGATGTACGACAATTCATTGAAAAAATTTACGATTGCAAAGCGGTAAGACAACAATAACTATAGCCACCGTATGGTAAACTGTGCAATCGTTCCAATTACAAAGACAAAAGGAAAAAAGAGATTTTCTTCAAGATTCAAAGTGCTTACGGAAATACGTACGTGGAGCTGCAGTAGTACGCGATAAAATCGACGGTTACGCGCTTCCAAAGCTGCTCCATCGGTCGTGCCTTCGTATCTATGACTGCGGCGGCGGCAGCGGCGGACGGCCACGGAGAATTTCGTGTGCCTCTTCCGATCTCGATACGTTTCCCGTGACTCGGGAGTGTACATGTACGAATGTTCCACTATCCGGATATGCCACCGCATACGATGTGCACACTCCTACATCCACATAGACGCGTATATATGTATACATGAGCCATTGGGCTATATAATAGTGGTCTCGTGTTTTCATGCGGGCGTATACACACGGTCAATAGCTGAGCAGCCTGGCACAATCTCATTCCCATCGCTTTTACACGCGTATGGGCCCCCCCGAGCGCATCGCCGAGTCGCGCGCAAATCTCGTATATATTGACGTTCCCAGAGTGTATAAGCGATAATGCAGTGTTGCAAATTATGCCCACCGCGGGCTTTTGCACTTAATCGCGTTTTCCATTTGAGCTAGGGACAATGAAGCTGCTATTAGGTAAAGAGATACGTTGATACACTTGCAATATCAAGTTGGAAATATTGGGGAGGGCGAGGGAGGACTACGGGTTCAATTCTCTTATAACTAAAGTATAATGTATCGATAGCTCAATAATTCGGCGAAGTACTCTTTTTAAATAATTTATATATAAACGAGGAATTAATTTTTTTTTCCACTCTGATTTCTTCAAATTCAAAGTCAAAATTGGTATTTGCTCGTCTTCGTTTCTTTAGTAGTTGCAGTGAGTCATCACTCCAAGACTCTACGATTTCACTCTACTAGTGCGAGTCACCTTCAATTAAGCGGGATTAGCGTACAAGAACATTCTCCTTCGTATCAACGTAATAAGTTAAAGAAAAATACTTATATACTTAAATTCAGATGGGTTCGTCATGATCACCGTTAATTAAATCTCGTTCCACCAAAATCAAAGAAATCTATATGTCGTTAAACCACAATAAACATCGTTGATGAACGGTGGAGACTCATCTAATCTCCAGTGGTCGCGGCAGACTCCCAGCGTCGACTCTCTCTCTCTCTCTCTCTCTCTCTATATATATATATATATACATATATCTTAATATCATAATAGGCCCCCTCGACTCTGCACACGACCACCGAGAGCTGAAACCTCAATTGTTTGCACGTATCGATGCGTGTGCATGAGGGCGCGTATCTCATTGTTGAGCGAGAGAGAGAGAGAGAGAGAGAGAGAGAGAGAGAGCGGGAGGAGAAAGGGGGTTTCGGAATGGATGGGCTTTCGCGGAGCTTTTCAGTGCGCCGCCTCCTAGCTGCTGCCGGCTAAATGCGAGTGAGAGGGAGAGAGAGAGAGAGAGAGAGCCCTGCCAGACCGATCTAATCATCTGGGCGGTGTGGGTGCGCTCAATAGGCGTGATTAATGTTCCTGCGACGTATGCGAATTAGCCCTGATGGCTTTCCTTTTGCTCGACCCCGTTCCTTCGCGTACATACATATATAAACTCTTTAACTTTCCATTTGGTTCACTCGTGTCCCTTATATGCGTTTTCTGGGGTGTCGCTCGTGAACAATATGTGATGCTATACATATTTCTTTTGTGATAACAGGACTTTCTTATTTTCATATTATATACGCTATATTGTAAAAGCATAAAATTCTAATTTAGAACGTAGTTCATTTTTTATGCGCAGCGTTAATTTTTATGCTTTTAATGTTTAACAGTTACATATGCATCGATGCAAGTTTACTTCGTGGATAAACTTGCTGATAAATAATATACAATATACCCAAATGAACTATGACAATATTTGTCCAAGTGTTATAAAATAATATCAGAAGGGTCAGAACTTTCAAATATAAATCAATTTACGTACGTCATTATATATCCATAGTCCATAATACATTGCATAATATGAAACAGGTTATGCTTTAGGGCTGCCTTATACCTATATATACCATCGAGATCGCATCGATGAATTCCTTCAAAATTCAAGATGCACCCGAATGAATGTAACAGCTCGTGTCTCGCTCAACATCTAACTAATTCATAATTCCTACAATATTCCCATCGCGAAAATTCAATATTTCAATGCCTCGCGCGCGCGATAAGAGAGCCAAAAGGCGAAACCGTCAACGGCCGCCTTATACTCGTCATCCAATTAAGATCCCATCCCGCAAAGAGTTGGAGCCACTCAACCTGTGCCGTCCTTTCCTCTCTCTCACTCTCTCACACACACAGACACAGACACAGAGAGAGAGAGAGAGAGAGCGAGAGAGAGAGCGAGAGAGATCTGCACGTCGGCGAAATCTGCGGCGCTCAAAGATCCCCAAAGATACTGCCATCCAAGATAAATATATACACACTGACCGCATAAAAATGCGCCCGCGACCACGCGTCCTTGGTGATGCAGCCTGTATATATATGTATATATATACATACACACACACACACATATATATATACAAGAGACGATCCTCCGGATTAATAACTTTTGCATATATGCAGTTCGGCCGAAGACAAATCGTTTCGGATGCTCGGCAGCGCAGCGGCGGTTGTTAACGAATGACGCATACATATATGCATATAGATGTATATATATATACAGGCTGCTGCACACATAAGCGCTGGTCCCGCAAGAGAGAGAGAGAGAGAGAGAGAGAGAGAGAGAAAGAGAGAAAGAGAGAGAAAAAGAGAGGACGGCCATATAGAGTTTGGCACTAACCCCCCGCGAGACCACATTCCTCTATACTCCCAAGAGCCTCCTTTCGAGTCTCTCTACGGTATATTACGTGTATACGCTACTTCGCGGTCTTTGATATCTTCATTTTATATATATACGTGGTGATTGTAATTCAAAGCGAACCTAGCTTGCACGTCGTGAGATCTTGCAAAGGATGCGCGAAAATCTGCGACTCCCCCCCCTCTCTCTCTCTCTCTGCTTTCTCTTTTTCGGATGCTTCTGCGACTTTGGGAGAGGGAAGGTGGGAGAATAGGCGGTGAAGTGCAGCCATAGGAGTTTCGGCCGTTGTAGGATGGGCTTAGGAATGCCGCTTGATCACATTACGCGCATTGAAATAAGGAAGTTTGTTTTCGATTTGAATAATTTCGTGGGATATTCGGATAGGGGTATGCGACTTAGTTTCGCTTTGCAAACGACTTGACGATGTAGACGCGTGCTGATTAATGAATAAACGCATATAGATTGTTTTTATTTAGGAACTGATAAGAGTATAGAAAATGATTGAAACGATTTGAGAGTCTTTGAGGAAGCGAACTGCCAAAACAGTTAGCAGCGGCTTTTATTCATTGCATGGCAGGAATTATGTAGACTTGACAAAATTGTTCGGTACTCAAAAAGTTATTAACGTGCATTAAAACTCTGCATGAGTATTAATGATTTTAATTTACGGGACATATGCAGGCACAAAAGAGTAATTAATTTATACTCGTAACGGTGAAATCTTATAAGATTTCGCATTGCAGCAAGATGGATTCGGCGGCTGTACACCGCGTTTTTTCATTCGAAACAAATGAATTAAAGAACAAACAAATTATAAATAAATCGGGCGATTTCTCGGTAACTCAATTAAGATCGGTATAAGGAAGAATATTAATCGTTCGCTCCGCGGTCCGAGCTCGAGCTATACACGCTCTAATTCCTCAACGAATTAACACGTAAAAGTTATGCCGAAAACCGCGAATTAATATTTTTCATTGCGACACGCGGCGAGAATCGTTAAAAAAAAGGGACTATATACTACCTCTATCCGTGTATACATGGTATATATGATACGTGGCTACAACGAATGGAGAATAAGACGAATAAGCCAAGGGAATGAGGGGAAGGAGGAGAGCAGCCGAAAGGAGAAGGAAGGCAAATTCACTAAGCAATATTCGGGACCGCCGTGGCGCGACTGGGGCGAACTTTGCGGCCGCACTATGGTGCTGCAGCAGCACATAACAGACCGAACATAACATTGATTTAAGTCCCGTGTGCCCCGACCTTACGAAATACTTTTGCCCGGGATAATACGTATAGCGCTGATTATAGTGAGTGAGCGAGACGGCGAGGAATAAAACGAGCCGCACGAGACCGACCGACAAAAATGAGCGAGCGAGAAGGAGAGAGAGAGGGAGTTAAAATTTGAGAAGAGACAGACGTATACAAAGATTGTGTATACGCAAAGGAGAGATAGGAATGATGAGAGAGAGAGAGAGAGAGAGAGAGAGAGAGAGGGAGAGAGAGAGGAAATGATGGTAGTTGTAGTGTAACATGACTTTTTAAAAATCGCGCTTCGATGAGAGTATATACCGGCTGCTTGTAAGGGGTTAAAGTTTGATACATATTGGTTCAACCCACAGATATTAATCTCGAGAAATGTTAATTTACAACGTGCATTTCTCGCATCATGCAAAGCCACGATGCCAATGAAATTCTTCATATAAGATTGCATTGTTTGGCAACTGGATTTTCCGCATCAACGAGTTCATAACGAAAGAATTAATTCTTCGAGTCAATCGTATGGATTGGACAATCGGCGTAAGGAGACGTCGGAGAATTCTGTTTTACCGACAGTTATCAGAGCTAACTTAACCCATTAACGACCAAGATCCTGAATTTTCAACATCTTTTTCAAGGCTTTTTTTCAACTAAAAAAAAGGTTTGAAAAAATTTGAAAAATATCATATCCGACGTATTTTGAACTGTCCTTTCGAATGATGATACCGATTTTTTGTTAAAATACTCCTAAAAAAATATGGAGGGTTTTTTTCACGAAAAAAAGTTAAAAAATTTGGAAGTTTTCGACTTTATGAATTTTTTTTTCATAAGGAAAATGAAATGACAATAATTCAAAATACTGCAAAAAAGTGCAATCGATGTTCAAATATTACGGGAAATTTTTTTTCATGATTCTAAAATATTTTTAACCTCTCTCAAAATGGCCATATTTCGCAAAATCCCAAAATCCTCAAAATTTAATAAGCAATTTTTCAGACAACTGCTTAGAGGGCTCTTACAACTAAAAAGAAGGTTTTGAAAAATTTCGGGAAAAAGATCTTATCCGGCGTATTTTGACCTGTTCTTTCGCATCGTAAGACTTATTTTTTGCTAAAATACTCTTAAAAAAATATGACGTATTTTTCACGAAAAAAATGAAAAAATTTAGAAATTTTCAACTATTTTATAAAAAATTTAGGAATTTTGAAAATATTTTAGAATTATGAAAAAAATTTTCCCGTAATATTTGAACATTTTTGCAGTATTTTGAATTATTGCTTATTGTCATTGCATTTTCCTTATGAAAAAAAGTCATAAAGTTGAAAATTTCCAAATACGAAGCTTCCTTAGGTTTTTGTGATTCTAGCATGCTTTTTATATCTATACGTCATCTAATCGCGAACCCCATAAGAATTAACATAGACGCGAAATGGAGTAGCAAAGTACTCCAACTGTAATGGTTCATATCTTTTCAATATTATTGTTGATTCCTCGAAATATTTATTGATTATGATTCTGGGATTGTAGTACTTTAATTTTGCTTTGATTTTATTGTTCTATCTAATGCTTTGATTAACGATTGGAACACCTTAATTAGAGGGCATTATAATGTCTTTCTACTGTGAAAAAAAATTATGTAAATGATCTTTATTACGATTAGAATTGAGTACAACTATTTTTTTTTTTATAGAACATATCGTATTATTTTCTGAGAAGTAAATAACACTCTTTAACATCATTGGTTACTATCGGTAAAACAGAGTACTCGGACGTCCTAGCGCGAGTTTTAAGGACCCAGTCTGTATAGTCGGACGAAGCATGGAGAGGGACTACTTGAGTGGAAGTTACAGAGGCGTTGCTCGTTGCTGCATTATACGCGCTGCCGAGGATGCCGAGAAGGATGAATAAGAAGAGGCAGAGAAGAAGAGGGAGAGAGAGAGAGAGAGAGAGAGAGAAAGAGGCGACCTATTGATTCGGCTGGTGGAAGCGAGGGGCGCCGTGGGGTTGTAAATCCCGGCGTTGATTAGAGGTCGGCACCGAGGTACCGACCATACAGGCTTGTCTTGTTACCCGCGGACAAGACCAGAGAGAAAAGAGAGAGAGAGAGAGAGAGACGAAGAAGCCTGGACCCAAGTCAAAATAACGAGGAAAACGATTACTACTTGCCACGCGCGAATTCATACAATGCGCTCCACGAGAGAGTGAGAGAGAGAGAGGGAGAGGGAGAGAGGCAGAGAAGGAGGGATGCAGTATATGTACCTCCCTCTTCTCTCTCTCTCTCTGTCTGTTTCTGTCTGCATACCTCCTCCTCCGCTGTTGCTCGCCGTGAGTACTTAGGCGCGGTTATTAGGCCTTATTAGCCAGAAAATTGATTGTTAAACGAGTGTGAAGGAATTTGCTTAAGGAAGCCTCTCTCTCTCTCTCTCTCTCTCTCGTTGTTCGCGCTGATGGTCGCGCGAGGAGGAGCTGAAGAGGGGAATATTGCCTCATCGCTGGGAGCAACTTTTCCCCGAGTTTTTTGCCGCGAGTGCTCGAGAGCTATATACGGAGGTTAAACGCGCTATTCCGAAAGGAGCTTAAGTGTTAGTGATGGCTCGTAGCTCTTTCTTTCATTTATCCGGGCGGCAGCGATTTTTCGGCGACGCAAGCCAAAGAGATTCGCCCCTGGGCATCCAAACTCTGTAGGGGATCGCTTTTAATTTGTCGATTGCCGCTCAGTTCTCTTCTTAATTTGTTCAGTAGGAACTTTTGCAGTGTAAATTGTATGGATGAGCAATGAAAGATTTGAAAATCTAATGATTTTTCAACGACATTTCACGAATAATCGTATCGATCCTAACGTTATACTCCTTAAGGGTCAAAATAAATTCGAACGGTGCAGCAATTAATGTCCAGCTACAGCAGCACGAATTATCACGGCCCGCACCATAGAAAATAACGTCTCACAAAGAATAATCTCAATATCAAAGTTATGCGGCACAAACAGCGCATAGAGCGATTGATAAGCTCGTTTCGCGAATTTTCCAGCTATACCTCGAATCCGCGATACAGAAGCTCGCAAAAATGCATCGCACGGCACATTCTCAGACGCGATGCGCTTAGCTTTCGCGCGATCGCGTTACGGTATACACACACATGTGTACATACGCGCATCAGATTTTTCCTGCACACGTTGGCGAATACTACACGGCACCTCGTGCAAGTGACTCGCTCTATGTGTTTCGCGAATTCGTGGGGTTGCGTAATTTGCGCGCTCTCTTTCTCTCTCTCTCTCTCTCTCCGTATACGATGGCATTTAAATTTTCACTCGTCAAGTGCACGGATTGCAGATCTTTTATGCGCTGCATTCGAAAGCAAAATTTGAACATTCGTGTATTAGGTTTTCGATTTGTTGCGATAGTTGTATATGTAGGATGGGAAGAGTATTTACTGCATGAATATAAAAAGTATCTTTTAGTTATATATCTCTTATTTATGCTAAGAAACTTGATCTTAATAGAAACACGTATACTTATATTTATATCCTTAAAAAGTGCAGTATACATAAAGTATCTTTCAAAAGAATGACGAATCTTATTTACATTCAAGGATCCTTCGCTCCAAATAAAATCGCTTCTATTATGCGATAAAGCGCGGTGTGTGTCTTATAAGTAGTATAAATTTGCATTTTAACGACATCCTTAGAGGAAATGACTTTTTTCCACACTTCCTCTTGATTTTTTTTCATAGCTCATCTATTCTCGATAATCCCTGCAATTTATGTATAATTTTTCACATTGTTTGGGCTTGCAGCTCGCTTCTACCTCGTTCAGTCCACTTTTTTACAGACGAGAAAGAGAGGAGAGCCTATATTTGTACTTTATTAGACCTCACGTACGCATTCTTTGAGGCCCGTATAGACGTGGGACTTTTTTCTTAGCTGCGGTCACAAATTTTCTGAGATGTCTACTCGAGAGTCACGACCCTTTAAATCTCAGAACTTTTGGGATGCATCCGCCGTAATATGGAAATAGGTCTCCGTTGAGATGCTAACTGTCTCAGGGGTAGTGGATTTCGGCACACACACGCGCGCAACTTCTTCCCGCTGTGTGTATTTTTTCTTTGAAAAGGAATCTACCGTTAAGAATTTTCGAGGATATAACCTTGGAGCTGTTTGCTTTTTTTTCTATCGCCTGTGTGATCTCTATTATTGCATAATTTCTTCCATTACAAAACAATCCAAAGGCCTGGGATAAACAAAATTTAATGAATTTAATTTAAATTTATGATAGTTAATAAGTAATATTAAAAATCTTGAGAATGAATTGATTTTAAGTTATTTTTTCTGTTTCCTGCCATTTGATCAAATAAATTTAGCTATAAGTACACAACGTCTGCGGCCTCGCCGCCAAGCCAGAAATTTTCACCTTTGGGATGAAAATCCTTCTATTATCCGATCATTCGGTGTACACTTGGGCCCTTGGGACGTGAAATCGAAGTTATGATTGCACATGGCGGGCCCCATAGCTATATCGTAAATATTCGAGTGTTTGGAAAAGACCGGCACCCGTGAGTTTTCAATGCCTCGGGAAAAAGCCCCGCTGGCACTATTTAAACATGGACTATCCCGTAAGTGACAAATTTATCTTTTATTGCGATCCTATATAAATGCTAGAGCTCGCGTTAAAAAGTAAATAAAATGTATTTTATTGAGTTGCTTGCGTTTTACGAGCAGTTTGCTACGTGAAAATGAGTATAGTGTTTACGTCTTTAAATATTCAACGCGTAAATATACGTCTTTAAATATTCGATGCGTAAAAATTTGTGCATTGGCGTTATTTATTTTTGGATTGACAGTTATTAAATGGTGAATGCAGATTTTAAAATTAATATTTTAAAATTATAAAGAAGTTAAATTAATTATAGAAAAATATACGAAAATTTTAACATTAGTTTCATAATTGTCGTTAAAACAGTTTAAATTACAATTTCATATGACACGTTATGCAGCGAAATCATATTTTTACTACACTTAAATTTAACGACTATTCTGTCAGGATAATTTAGTGAAAAAAATTGAAACTCATCTAGATAAAAAGCGATGTCACACATCTCGCTATGACGCGTAACGATAGTATGACGAAATAAAATTTTGTTTTTCAAACACCAGTCCGAGAGCATCCATCACAATAAATCTCCAAAATCTATAATGATCTATAAAATTGTAAAAAAAAAATAATCCATTTCTCCGATGAAATCACAGAAAAATCAACGGCAAAAAAACACGATGTGAAATATCACAGCGTGCCCATAACCGTTTTATAAGAAAAATGCCCCACAGTCTCAACACCTAATAAAAATAAATCTCCATTAAACCAACAACACGAATCCATCGCTCCTAAAAAAAAGTAAAAGAAAAACAGAACGAACCATATACCTCTCCGAATTTCAAAAGAATCTCCGAATTAAAATAAAAAAAAAAAAAAAATAAAAAAAAGGAAGAAGAAACAGAAAAAAAACCTGACCTCGACTGTATACAGGGCATCCCTGGTGGGGAATGTCGCACACAGTCGTTACGGGTGCCCTCAAAGACTCACCTTTTCACGTTTAATAACTATTAGGCAAAAGCGAGATCCCGTGTGTGTATGTATGTGCGTATAACGGAAGGTCTGCAAGGGAGAGCACGCAAGAAAACGACGGCGCGCAAGGCGAAGGGTGCGCAGGACGACGGTGGCGGCGGCGGCGACAACAGCAGCAGCAGCAGCAGCAGCAGATGTTTTCCCATTGTCATGCTAAGGCAGCACCTATGTCTCCGTCGTCGTCCGTTTCTCTCTCTCTCTCTCTCTTCTGTGTATACACTTTCGTTCCCCGTGCGCTATACGAGAGCGCGTGCGTTGCACCGACGAGAGAGAAACGATATAAGTAACGTCTTTTACCGAAGAGAGAGAGAGTCGCCCAGTTTTGTTAGCGTTATACCTTTATATATAGTATACACACTTGGTGCAGCCCTCGCCCTTTCATCAATGCGCTAACGTACGTATCACGTGTACGTGTATGCATATGTAAGTCTACGTGCCTTGGGGCATGTGCTGTGTCTCGGTGCCTCGTGCAACAAGTTCATTGCGTATGCGATCTTCTCACTTCTAATACTTATCCCGTTAAAATCGAGCCAAATAGCTATCCTGTGTCCAGGAAAATTTTTCGTGATAATTTTTACGATTTCACACCCTGCCGGGATTTTATCGATGTCATTTTTTAGAAGAAATTTCTGCGTTTGTTTAAATTTTTTTCAGCGTTAATTGAATTGTTGATTGTTAGTTTGAATTTTCAAAAAAAAAAAAAAAAAAAAATATTAGCGGTTGAAGAAGTTGGCGCAGTATTGGAAATGATTTTTTTGACGATGTCACTTTCTCAAATAAATATAAAATGGATATTGATAGCTGTGGTTTCCTCGCATGTTACTTTTTCAGTGCTTGACAGCTGCTATTCGTTGCTTTGACCAAAAAACAGATTTTAATGATTGCTGTACCGACAAAAAAGTGGAGTTTTCCTTCTAATACATCATTTTTTTTTTAATGTAATTTTGAAAAAAAACTCAGGTGATTGACATTTAATGATTGCTAGTCAAAAGCATCGTAGCAGGGAACTTTCATTAGACCACTCAAAATAAAGCTCTCAAAAGCTAAAAAGTGAATAAAATTTTTTGTTTCTTATATGACGTTGTATGACACTTAAGAGCGATTAGAAAATGATTGAACCAAACAAAAACTTTTCAATCTTTTGAATATAAAGCAAGGGTCGATCTTCTACATTTAATGTAGAAATAGTACATTTCGATACTAGTGCGATAAAGTAATTTTGCTCGCTTCGCTTGCAAACGTTCACTTAAGGGTGAAATTTATTTCTATTTCATGAATCGAACCGTATGTATGTACCGTCATTTTCCCGCATACGATAAATCGCGTTTCATATACGGAGTGTCATAACTGTACTTTTGTAGTTTAAAAGTGATTCAAACAATGTTAAAAAATAATTCAATACCAATTGTTTAATTGTATTATACGTGTAATTAAATATTGTAAATGACGGTACATACATACGGTTCGCAGCGTAAAATCACGTGTGTAATCCAAGTCACTGTACATATATATATCTCGTTCAACTTACAAGCAAACCATTTAACGTTAATCTCAGTCATATATATACAGTTAGACCGTCTGGCTTTGTTTTAACTATGTAATATGAGGTAGCCTCTTAAGTATATTATAACTTTAGATTCTTAAGGAAAAAGGATCTAAGTCAGTTAAAGCGGTTGGTACGGAGGTCGGCCGCTAGCTGGCTACCAATATTTACCACACGTAGAAAGAAATTGCGCCGAGAATTGCGCGACTAGTTTACAAGTAACCCAATTTATTTCTTCTCAGCTATGCGTGTTGGTTGAATTAACTTTAAAGCTTGTACTTTTTTGACACCCGACCTTCTTTAGAAGTCGGACCACAATTTTTATATCAAACATTATATAACCTTGTGGTATAATTGTAAAGTAATCTTTTAGTTTTGTTATTCTTAAATCTTTAAAAACGATATATATAAATATAGTCGTGGATTCAAGATTAAATTTTAAATTATAGTATTAATTTTCATTTAATTTGATTATTTTTTAGAATACTCCAAGAATCGAACGATCGTCGAGGAACAATAATTTTTGCATTTTTTCATCGGTTGATTATGTTTAAAAATATACTGTACTTCGAGATCGGTACACTGTAAAAAAACCTTTGTGAAATTACCTACATTGAGAGTAGGTAATCAGAGTTACCAACGTTGATAATAGTAAAATTTCTACAATATATTGTAAAATTACTACAATATATTGTAAAATTGCTAAAATATATTGTAAAATTACATAGCATTTTGTAAAATTACAATATATTCTAACAATTTTACTATTCTCAATGTTGGTTACTCTGATTACCTACTCACAATGAAGGTAATTTCACAAAGGTTTTTTTACAGTGTATTATAGAAGTAAGATGTTAATTACTTCTTTAATAGCACGATATAGATGTACAGTTCACTATTTTAGAATTTTTTTATGATAAATGTAATATAGGGAAGGTATACGACTTGGTAGGCGCGTCCCGGCATTTTTGATAGTATCCCGTGCACCTGAATTTATATTATTTTTTAGTTTTCAATTTTTATAATGCAAATAATAGAGGGATATCAGAAATCACGATTATAAGTACCTGATTTTCAGCTAGGAGGAAAATTAATTTTTTGCCTAGCGGGCCGAAAGTACCACTTTCCCGCCCGGGGCGGGTTTGAGACAGTGGTAATTTCGGCCTCACTAGGCAAAAAAATAGTATACACACCACGGGAAGTAAACAAGAATGCCTGAGATCGCATGTTTGTCACCCGAGCCGAAGGTGAGATCGAATTTCCATGCGATCTGAGACCATCCTTACTTTTCCTCCCTAGATGTGTAATGTACTATTTTTTGCCTAGCGGGCCGAAAGTGCCACTTTCTCTCCCGGGGCGGATTTGAGACAGTGGCAATTTCGTCCTCGCTAGGCAAAAAAAATAGTATATTACACACCATGGGAAGTAAATAAGTATACGTTTCCTCCCTAGGTGTGCAATATACTATTTAATCTTATTTGATTTGTAAAAATTGGTTTCAACAGCGGTTTTTATGTATGAATCCAATTTACGTATAATAATTATTAGTTAAAAAATAGTTTTTGGATTAACAAAAACATATTTATTATGATCATTTTACACAATTTTATTTTATCTTTGTACTATTTATGTTTATAAAAAATCTATAATGTTTTCCATTCGAATTTCTCTCATCATTTTTAGGTGTCGGATAAATTTTGCAACATTTCACCGCAATTATTGATACGTTGAATTAGTTATTTCCAATTTTAAAATAATTTAGTAACAAATATTGCACTATATCGTGAAAATATAAAATCTATAATGCAAACCTGATACAAAAAAATCAGGATCGAATTACTCAGTATATTAATAATTCCTATACAATACGAGTATATTAAAACACGTTGTCGTAAAAATTTTCCCAAAAAATCAAATCTATTTCCTAACCCAGCGTAAAAGTCAAGAGCATAATAAAGTCAGCTTGAACATAATACATCATTCCCAAAGTCGACGTGCAGAAAGCGAAGAAACTGCTCTGGGCATGGACGTGCAACTGCTCCCATAACGAACGCACAATGGAACAAATGAGCGTAATGCAGCTCGAATCGCAGCGTAAACCGTCGTATCGGCTTTTGCGGGTGGACGCGCGCGTACGTGTGTGTGTAGCCGCGATGAGCCGATCTCCGTATTGCTCGTAAAAACGCTTAATTCGCGGCGGCGTTCGTCTTGCCCGGGGCCCTTTCATCGATACATCCGAGATCCCTGAAAAACCATCGTATATATATATAGAGTCTCCTGTGCAGATATCCCCTCATTTATAAAGCTACCGGGGGGTTGCTGTAGTCTTTGCACTTTCGGGGGTCTCTCTCTCTCTCTCTCTCTTAGACGCTGAACAAAAATCGCAGCAGCTGCCGTCTCGTTTCCTTCCTCCTTATAGATGATATAGAGAGAAAGCAGGAGAAGTGTGCCTATTGTGTTAAAGGGCACGGGCCAGACGTTTTGTTCCTCCCCTTAGACGATCGCTATATATATAGGTATGTATGTAGTCGAGCGTCTGGTGCAGCGGGTGACTTTTTTTTCCTCTGCTTTTTCTTACAGGCGTATATATGCGTATGTAGTCAGGGAAGGAAAAGCACATGTGTATGTACGCGTATACATAGGATGTAAGGAGAGAATCGAAGAAACATGCAGCCAGAGATGAAATTGGGTATGGTTAGACGCGAGATTTCAAAGGCGAATATGAAAGGAGCTCGACTCGACGCCGCGCCACGAATTAAAAGTCATCGAATCGAGAGGGCCAACTTTTTTTTCTCTCTTCTTGACTGTGTATATTTGTACGTTTGTTCGATTGTGTTGCTATATTGTGTGCGAGTTGGGCCGAGAGAGCGAGACTTACTGGTTTTTTTCTCTCTCTCTTTCTCTCTACGCGAGTCAAGATTCGCCAAGTCTCGGCGAGATCTTTTGTTTCTTGTTTGCTTAGTAAATTATATGAATACGATGATGAAAGTGAAACGGACGTGCATCTGGTGTACGCTCTGAAACGTGTATGTGAAAAAGATACGTCCATTCCTATTTTATAAAGAGAAAAGAAAAATTATTTGGATAGGAACGATAAAGTTGGTTTAAGATGGCCGTTTTCGATTCTATACAATAATAATAGAGATTTGAACTTCAAGTGTGGTTTTATCGCTTTTTCTCGAAATAAATCGGATCGGAGAAATCGGATAGGCTTTCTTTTATTAAACGATCAAGAAATAAAATAAAATTAATGCACAAAATAAGTTTAGCTATTATATGCGAATAGTTCATATAATATAATCAGTATATAATCCTCTACAACAAGGGGATATCTAAAAATGAAAAAGAAAGTATACCTAAGAATAGAAAAATCTTCAACTATACACGCTACAATAAATAACGGCGCAACGATATCACTTCAACTTGAAAAACTACCTACACGAACCGCCTATAAAAATGAAAAATCAACATCTCCCAGAGAATATTCATCGTCCTGATGATCCGGGCAATAACAATCTAACGGCGCATGAAGCCGCAACAACCGTCCCATCCGCATCACTCGCACCTTTCGGGACACGCGCGTCCATCGTCTCTTACCAGCAACTATATATATATAATGCAGGGCGGGTGAACGGGAAAGAAGAAGAAAAAAAAATTCTTCAAGACTCGAGAAAATGCACGGGCATCAGAGAGGCATATGTCACGGGTCGAGGGCTAAGAGAAAAAAGTAGTGGGAGAAGTAGTCGCGCGCTCGGACGCGTGCCACCGTATATACATATATAATACAGCTCTCCCGCACACCTGCGCACCTTTCGGGGGTTGTTGCGTATATACGCGAGCTCCGCCTCAAGATTCTCTCTCTCTCCCTCTCGCTCCTGTATATTGGAAGGAGCTGCCTGCAGGACAGAACGCACCTGGTGCTTCCGAGTCTGAGTGCTGCACGTGCGTTTAAGAGGGAGGGAGAGAGAGAGAGAGAGCTAGACGGAGATGAAGTGTCGTCTTGGTCGCCGTCGTCGTCGTGAGGCATACACGTATACGAGCCTGTATATAATAGGGAAAGGTGAAGAAAAAGAGAAAGAAGAAAAAAAAAAAAGAAATTGAATAGGCCGAGAGAAATGAGGAATGATCGAAGGGTGGCAGACAGGCGCAGGGTCAAGGTCTATAAGGAACGTTATAACAGCGATGGATGGACGAGCTATACGAGCGCGCCCCGAACTTTGGAGTCATTAAATCGCGCGCTGTAGAGGCCTATTGCGTGTATATAGCGGCAGCAGCAGCTCCCGTAAGAAAGCGTATATATAACATTGAGCGCGGCGCGACACCTGGCACACGCCGCACGTCGTCCGCAACGAGTCGACTACTCGGACTCTCTCTCCCCCTACAATATTCTCTCCTTATACCTCGCGCCGCCACCGTCTCTCTATACATATAACGGATAAATATATATATATATATATATGTACGTGTAGGCTCGAGCCCCATTGAAATCTCAAAATATATATTATTGTATAGAAAAGGTGGAAAGCTCAAGGAGAGAAGCTACCAATCTTACTCGGTATACACATACAGCATACAATGTTTCGCCTGCTGCTTTCCCCTCTCGATCTACTGCATGCGTGAGAGCTCGTTACCCGGGGCTCGCGCATACGACTTTTCACGACAGTTGACTCGAGAAATTTTCTCTATTCAAGTGACAGAGAGAGAATGGTGATCCAATCGGAGTTTATTTATAAGGGCGAGCAAAGCGTTTGGAAGCGTTGGAAGGGCTTTGAAGTCTTACGACCGGTAATTTGGAGCCGCGAGTCTGGTGTACCGCGTGTCGTATCCAAGCTTTTCTTTGGGCCCGGTCAAGTGGCTTTTCTTTAGTGGCCGTCTCGCTGTATAATACTGTATAGTGGCTGTAATTGGTAATGCGCCACGATTTAAAGCGCTTTTACCAAGCTTTTTATGACTCTAGACTCGTGTAGCGGAGCTAGTCAATTATGCTATGTGTGCGGCGTACATGTATAAGCCGCGGATGTTTTGTCAGCTTCTAAAGTAGTAAAATTTGATTATGGACGAAGATGTTTGAGCGTGTTGGCTGATTGTGTTGAACGCGACAATCTACGAGCTCATTTGAAAGCTCGTCATTCTCAAACCATTATTTAAAGTTCGTGGACGTTTTATTTTATTTATACATGTCGATTAAATTATAGAAATATAAAACTTTCGACTTCTCGACAACAATTTTCATTTACTTTTGTAATTTGTTTACAGAAATCTATAAAGTGATGAAAAACATTTTAAAGGGAATATACAAATAAATACTAAATTTTCTAAGACTCGTCCCTAAGCTATTGTTCCCAAAACTCGTATTTATTTTACTGCGTAATATTTTACTTGGGTCAATACGTTTATCGGATCTTATCTTGGCGCTAATATTCGTCTATACAAATCTTTGTTCGTCCCCAAAAAAATGGCGTAAAAATATCAATAATCTTTACAAAATAGCGTATTAAGTTAAAAAAAAGTTCAAAAAAAGCTGCGTTATCTCGTCGTAACTTCTCCTTACTCGCATATATCCCATAAATTATGCTTCGGAAAACGCATATAAGAAGCGCAGCGCGACAGAGCGACGCGCCCCTATAGCGTAACCTATTACCCATGTCATTTAAAAAATTTTTCCCAAAATTTCGATCCCGCCTTCCCTAACGTACCTTTATAGTTCAAAAGCATCGCGAGCTCAAATATATATATAAGACCGATCTCGATTGGCTATAGACGCCGCTGCATAGGTCTCTCGCGAAAGTGAGATCGGACGCTCCCCTGGCACGCTCCCTTGTATTTTATCGCAGCTCCCCTGCTCTTATAGTCTCGTACTCTGATCCTTAGCAGAGAAGCATACGTATATATACACGGTCGATCGTAGCTCCCAACGTTCCGTTGACTTTCCGTTGACAAAACTTGCTCTCGCTTCTCTCTCTCTCTCTCTCTCTCTCTCTCTCTCTCTCTCTTTTCTTCAACAGTCGCCGCGTGTGTCTTCTCCCGGCCGCAACTGTGTATATATACAACCCCTCTGGTAAAGTTCAGCGAGGAAGAGAGATGGAAGGGACTCGAGCTCGTACATATAACCGTCTTGAACATAAGGCGCTCTTCTTTCTCTCTCTCTCTCTCTCTCACTCACCAGGTAACTACTGCATGCGCGTGCATTACGCGGCCGAGCATTTTATTATTTTTAACCGGTACTGTATAGGCGCGTGCTGCACACGCGTACACACGTCTCCTTCGGACACGCCAGGATGGCTCTCGGACGTCTTTCGCTCGTACTGCTACTTACGAGACCCTTCTCGGCTTTTTCCCCCGCGTATGGCTGCGTGCGGGCGGTCGGTATCCGTTTCTTTCTGTTTTTTTTTCCTTTTTCATTTCATTTCGGGTGGAATTCTGCGCGTAGAAGGCGCAAGCGTGGCGTACACACGCGGCGTTTGTGTACATATATAGGGGGAGATCGCGGGATACGATACGATTAAATTGAGCGGGGAGGACATTTGCATTTCGATGCGGCTCTTTCGTCGTTGGTTCTTTTTTACTTCTTCTCGTAGTAGGCGTATCATCCTGTTATAGTAGAATACATTGTATACATTCTTAAGTATAGAAATGTGGAAAAAAATATAAATTGTATTTATTATTGGTGTATAAGTAGGTGTGGAATTATATATAACGAGAGCTATCTGTACGTATTTCCGGCTTAACGGTTTCTCGGAAAATATTAATAATTAGTTTATTTATCTATACGTGCATTTACTACTATGTATTTATAGATTATAAGAAAACATAATTATTATCACTGAATTATTTATGTAGCGCAAGATCGAAGAAAGCCTTATAGGCATGATCGAATGGCCTCGTACATCAGACCGTTGTAGAAAAACGAAACTTCATCTGTAACTGTAGTCGTTGAAGTGAAGTATAGCTCGAAACTCGAAGAGCCAAAAGGGGCCGACGTGGCTTCCTAAATAAAACCAGACCAAACTTCAGCTCAGCTCCGGCCAATTGCGCGCCTTTTTCTACACTCCGCAAGTTTCTCGGATGCCATTTGTCTCTCTCTCTCTCTCTCTCTCCTCTCTCCCGTCGATTATCGACTTCGTTATATATGTGTAGACGCGCGTCTCTGCATCAACGCTCCTCGAGAGTCCGAAACCGCTCGCATCAACCGTTGCACTGCATGTGTCTTATATATATATATATGCAGCAGCTTTAGAAACGCGAGCGAGGGGTTTTGTCGCCCTTCGATGTATACGGGGTCAGAATGTTTATTAGCTATTTGAAGTTTATGGGGCGCGCGTCCGCTTAATTGCAACGCGACACGAGGGCGCGGCTTTTCATGCCTTGAATATAATCGAGGGCAATGGAATTTTATATCGATGCCTGCAGTCGCGCGGCTTTCCTTTTTAAATGTCCGCGAAGTTTCGTTGTTTTTTTGTTGCCGTAGATCGATCAGGTTTGGTAATGTATTTCCGAGCTAATTGCGCTCGATGTTTTTACTAATTGCTGCGCCTTTAAGTCGAGCGCGCTTAATTGGTTTACGGTGCGAGCTGCACGTGCGCGACTAAAAAATTGCAGTGATCGCGTAAAGGATTGTTTCCATCAATTCCAATTCAGCTGGATTGTTTGTAGGATTTTTCAATATACTATATTTTGGTGTCTAAATAAATTTTATATTTCACAAACAATTAATGTATAATATATATATATATATAACTTGCAGAAAATTTTTTATAAAAAATTAGTATGCAGAGATTTTTGTGCACCTTTGCACAGTACATCATTACGATTTCCATGCCTTTCTCAATTCTATAAATACAGATATATATAAATGAATTAAGTGATCTAACATTCCTTAAAGTTTTAAGTAGCACTATATAAGCGAGATAGCGAATATATTAACATTTTTACAGTTGTTTACTGAACAAACAACTGTATAAATACTGCAGCTATATTGCACTCGATTTCTTATCTTGATAAAAGTGTTAATTCGCGCCTCGATTAAGTCTTGATAAACACGCAAATCGATTAGTTTCTCAACTGCGTCAGTGCACCGCGCATATATAATACGCATGAAGTCACCGCGCCGTGACATTACATTCGAAGAAATAACAATTCGCGGTTTGTTTCTCACGAAGCGACGCATATATATACCGTGGCTGCAACTGCTGCTGCTGCCGCTGCCGCATGCTGAGACTGTAAGGTCTTATATTTAATGTCGATAAGGCCGAATGGCGATAACGACTCGTGGAAAATGCAACCGACTCTGATCCCTGTGTTGAAACTATGAGTCTCCGCCCTCGTCTCTCTCTCTCTCTCTCCCTCTCTGTCGGTGGTGTTTGCGCGTCTGATCGTATAACGCACGGATGTATATATATATATATATATATATATTTATTGGGAAAAAGCACAAGAATAGGAGAAAAAAAAGCAAGACTACACACCCCGACGTTCTCGTTTTACAGTGTTTTTCCTATATGGACAACTGTGCAGGGGCGGCCATTTTTAAAGGTCCCACGACCTCTTCTTGCCGCATACCGAAAAATATTCGCTCTCAGGCTATATGAAACGCATCCCACGCTTATCTCGGCTACGGACTCCATCCATCAAAGCGACGTATTGCTTCCTAAGGATAATTTTGTAACAGTCGGCTCGGACGAGGATTTTTTAAATTTCAGACCTACCACGATGTTTAGTACCTTTCCTTTTTATATTTATTCGTATTTTTACATTGATTGATTCTATATATCGTTCTCAACAAAGACTATAAACGAGGAAAATTGAAATCCGTTATTTTTTTTTACTAAGATCCGATAAGCTTAAATTATACATTGTCTTAAAAATCCTTATTATACACGTTAATCTCTTGGAGTGGTAAACCACTCTTTTAGAGTAAAAACCTACTCTTAGCTTCAGTGAAAATAATTAACTTTATTTAGAGTTATTTATTTACTCTAAAACTATAGTATTATATCACTAGAAAAAATCGCTCTATGTAAGAGTTGATTGTACCCTATTTAAAAGTGAAACATATGTAACAATTTATTTACACAGGTTTCCTATGTAACGATACATTATTTTTAATATGTTTAAATATTTTTAGCAATTCTGGTTCCCGCATATTGTAATATTATAAAATTTTAACATTCCCGATGAATATTAAAGCAATAAGTATATGTATTTATATATAACTTCGATTTGCCGATGCCCCTGTTTCCAATGCGTATAATATCTTTTCAAATTCACATTGCAAATTTATTATTAACACGCAAAATATAGTTCATTGGATTTACGATCATGACTTTGTTGGCTTTGTACTTGTTGTACTAACTAATAAATTCGTAAGTGCAACCAATTAAAATAAGTTGACTCAACCAATTCAGATGTTAGATGCACAACAAAAAATGTGGTAGGAGTAACGAATAAAATTGGTCTTCCGTCAATAAACATACTTTCACAATTGAATATTTTGAGGTTAGAATTCTTTTTTCGCTTATATCTCAAGAACTGCTTTATCAAAAAATACCAAATTTTTTAGCATTCTTATGGAGAATGGATTTTTCGATCTGTATGAATCAACTTGTTAAGAATCACATTTTTTGAGGTTAGAATTCGTTTTACGCACTTATTTCGGGATCTGTTCAAGCTAGAGCGAACCGGATGATGTTTTTAGATTTCTTAAAGGAAAATTGACTTATCGTTATCTGTTGATAGACAGCCTTTTTAAAACTATATTTTGAGGTTAGAAGAACTTTCGCTGCCACTTATTATCACACGTGTATTTTTCGTACCTATACGCACTCTACCATTAGAGTGCATTTAGAATGAATTTTAAGCTCACTGTAAAACACTTTAATATTAAAGTGATATTGTGCACTCCAATTACTA
>UELU01146576.1:59261-79864 GCA_900490025.1 Megastigmus dorsalis | reverse complement strand
CACACACACGCACACACACACACACACACACACATACACACACGTAGACGCATTCGAAAGACCGAATAAATGAAACGACTACTGAATTCCGCGCGATTACTGTTTTGTCGCCGAGACGCGCGATCGTATCGCAAATAACTAATTAGCTTTTATATCCTTCGATCGAACATTGGACTCTTTCTCTCTCTCTCTCTCTCTCTCTCTGTCATAGTTAACGAATCAATGTAATATCTTGTGTATAAAGTGGCGAGCGACGCGGCTGCGCTGTTGAGTTGCTGGGTGCGAAATCAATTCATATAAGTATAAGCGAATGACAGCTACACGCGAAGGATAAAGCAATTATCGCGAGGTTTTCTCGCGCGGCGTGATGAAAGTGTCGAGGTTCGACAACATTTTAACGAATCGAATAAGTTTCGCGCATCGCCAAGCGCTATAAAATAATATAACACTGGAAGTGCCAGGCGGCGGATTAATTAAAGGCCGAACCGCGATAATGCAGTTAATGAAATTATCACGGTCGTATATATAAAAGACTATGGTTCAAGGTACGTTTAATTAATTGGAAATAATCGGTGCAGGAACTGCTTGGATCTGTACATATATGCAGTCCCGCGAGAAAAGCTGTATATGAATAATCTTGAGGCTATTGGCATAAATTCAAGTACCTCGATTCAAGTTATTTATTAAGCCACTCGTGCAGCATTGCACGCTAAATCATTCAGAGTCGATACCTATACTATTTTTTGGAATAAAATTAATTAAAAAATAAAAGGAACTGTTACTCCGAAAGAGTGGATTATACGCGATTGCAAGAATTGATTTCACTCTAAATGATTTAGCGTGTGGTAATGAGCTTGATTGCCTATCTGCCTTGATAATAATCGAGGCACATGAGTCGCTGATAAATTAACAATCACGAGAGTTTAGTCATTATATTGGCGAATTTTACGCGTCTCTCGAGAAAGAATTTCACGCATTAATATTGATTCTACTACGTCTTACGAAATCGTAGTATGCTGAAAATGCTATTGCTTATACATTTAGCTTATAATATATATATATATACGGTTTTCGTATCAACGCATCGATCTTAAAACATGAAATTGACTGTGCTTACAACTATGATACAATTTTCTTTTCAAAAGTTGAACATGTTATGGTATACGTGCACTTATAATTATTTATATATCGGTATATACAGGTATATTATCGTATAGCATTCGTGTGAGGTTTTTAATTAAACGAAAGCTGAATTTCTAATCTTTTTCTATAGAGCGATGCGATATCGAGGCATCGAGTAAAAACTGATTAGCAAAACAGATCGATCTTTCATCAAAGCAAAAGTAAGTAATTTAGCCGGGCAATGAAGGAAAAAAAAAGGAAGCGGCGGCAACAGCAGCCCACGCCAGGAAGAAACGAGTCTCTGACTCGCGCGCAGCTTTTCTTATAGGCGTGTGTATTCAGTGTTCACGTTCCCGCTATTCCTATTGAAGTGGAAGTATAATAATCGGTGCTTATAAAGCGTGGGATCCGCTCAATGATTAATGCTCCAGCGAGATATCAATAATAACTCTATATATAGGAGTTATAGCGGTTGTGCGCGGCTTCCGAGCAAAGACCTGCTTACGATGCGCTCACATAATCGTGACATAATATCCAGTCCTTGATATAGTAATATGTATAGCATCGGCTTTATGGTTAACAAAGTGTCGTAATTTGCTTTGGCATAATACGATGATTGATTTTTCTCAATAATATTTCCTTCCCTATTTGTACTATAACAATGAATGAATTACCCACATATTATTTGATGTTTTTACATGAAAGGGATTTCACTAATGCTGCGTTTACTTCTTCACCTTCTAAACAAAGGATTTAAAAGTAATTATAAGTAGATTTTTGAAAGAAATTTTAAAACAGTGTTTTCTGATACTGAATATATCAATTTTACCCATTATATGCATACTATTATTCTATATATTGTATGGAACATATATGGAGAAATTATGAAGAAAAACTTTATGAAGATTACTGCTGCCTCTCGCAAACTCTGAATCCCAGAAGAATTACTATTCTTTTAAACAAATATTACTATATCAACATATGAGACTACGGGAATAATAAAATTACTAAAAAGTAAAGAAAATCTAAAACAAGTCAAAATATATACACTAGCAATCAAAGGGGATCGTATAGTCAAAAGTATGCAAGGGTGCAAACTCAAGTGGCCTGAAGAAAAAAAGGATGGCGGATCATCAATCATTCGCGATAGTATACATGACCGCGTCGTAAACGAAAGCACTAGTCTCGCAAACAAAAGATTTATTAAAATTAAAAACTGCACAAGCTTTTTATTATTCTTAACTTTTGATACAAGTCATATTTATTTAATAATACACATTGCGATATCGATGTAACGACGCAAAGCCAAACTTACCTCAAGCAATAAGGATCCATGTTTGCGAAATCGGTGTACAGCCAACTTCCTTACAAAATATTTGCTCGGCCTTATACAGCCGTAGAAAAAAAGGGTAATTAAGTTTAATTGTCTTACGCGCGGCGCACCCTCGTCAGCTTCTCGAGAGCTTCGATAGTCCGCACATCGTCGTTTTAGCCTGCAAACGAAAACAAGAGGAATTACATCAGCCAGCGGCGCAATAATTAGTTGATTCGCTTAGCAAACAATCGTTGCGGGATAAAGCATTGGTATATACAGCGGTGGTCGATACTTTTCCTTTCGTTCAATAACCCAAAGCCAGAATAGATTATTTCTTTTTATTAATTACTTTAATACATACAGTGTACGTGGATAATATTAATTGTTCGCATTTTAAAGAAACAAAAATATTTCAGGATGTTTATTTTTTCGATACTACGAGCGTCGGGTTAAAGCTAACGAAGATATATTTGAAATTTTGCAATTCAAAATTGTCTGTCATATGTCTGTTGGAGGTAAAAAAGTTAAACATAAAGGTAGGAGTTATGGCTGTCTTCTTAAAATTACTTCTGTACGTAACTCTATACTTAATATGTTCATACAATGAATTACGTAATTTTTAAATAAGTATATTTAGTCTGATTATTACAAACTTGTTACAAAAGTAACTTTTATGCTAAGTGTAAAGTATTATTTGCAATGAAAATGATTAAATTGAATACTAGAAAGTACAATATTTTTTATCTTCTGATGTGGCCGTTATTAATTATCGCAAAACTGGATTTCCCCGAGCATTAGATTGGCATTTAAATTTGCCTTTCCATCAATCAGTTGATACAAGACGTGATCATTCCACACATGCTATTGCGTGAGAATCGTGCGGCGTTGCGCTGCAAAGTTTGCGAGCTTTCTTCCTCGGGCAAATTACAATTTCAGGGGATTCCCCGCGCGCACGAGAATAGAAAGAGAGAAAGAGACGGTGGAGAAAAAGTCAGACATGCATATGTGTATATATACTCGCATGCAGCGCTTAGAGTTGATTATATACCTCTTGGAACTGTTGTCGCGAGACTTCAAGGCATGCAGATTATGAAATTACATAAACAAATTTATCCATTGTTAATTTTGTTTTCATAATCCTACATTTTTGAGCGCATACTTTGCCGATTGATTTGCGCTTATTATACGAGTCGAATTCTTGGTTATTTTATAAACATTTTTATGATTAAACATCATTTTCATTATGTTATTCCAGTGGTTCATTAAAATAAATTAATTTAAATTTATAAATAATCTATTAGTTTATACAAAAAATATTTATTTATATACACCGAAAATACTCTTTCAAAACTGCAAATAAATATTTTGATGCTTTCTACGGGTGCATAAATAAACTGGTGACTTTTTGTTTTTATTGCTTATGTTCCGTTACAAAAAAAAAAGTTAAAATGCAAAATTTCTATTCAGCCAGACGTATGCTTATAGTATACAACGCATATAATATGAAAAGTGGAACGAGTAACTTTAAGTCGAAACGATCGTTGAGATTTATGTAATGTTTTGCAACGTTCTTATTTATAGTTTTTAATAAATGCAGCGGGAAAAAAATTGTTCTATGCCGCGAATAATATAAAAATTCAATCAAAATAACAGAGCATTGAATCAACGAAAATTTTTCGAAGCAGACAATACCATCCGCCTTCGTGAAAATTATTTTTATTGCAAAAAAAGAACGGCACATATACGTAGAAGGTATGTATATTTTTTATTATCGAAATCTAGCAGCTGCCTCGAGGCAGTGTAACGTTTACACGCTGCACATATGCGCTTGTGACTCTATAAATACAAAAAGGCAAATCTTTCCCCCGAAGCTCTCGTAAACTGTTTCAGATGTCAGGACCGAATTTCGCATCACAGTTAGTACGTCTGCCTATTCTGCAAGCCGCTCCTCGTCGCTATAGGCAGTTACGTCTGAATTTATCCAGCGAATATCTTGTGTGTATATTTCAAATTTAGAATATGAAATCGTTTAAGTAAATATTTTTTCTTCAAATCTAATTTACCGTATTCTTTTACTGGCTATTACATACCTACGGCTGCATAACTGAATAACTGATAATTTTAGTAATTAAAAAAGTACAGGGAATGGAGTATTTTATGCGACTTAAAATTGACAAAGGGGAATCGTTTCACAATAAAGTCCATAAATATTGAAAACGTATTTAGCAGAATCGTATGAATTTAAGAATAAAGTCATTCATATTTCTAGATGGTGAGAATAACATTGATTTTTGCACCAATTAACAACAAGTACATAATTAGCATTTTGTTTTAAACAAACTATAAATATAAAAACTAGTAAACGAAATTTAGAAGAAACTTATTGAGAATGTAAAGATTATATCGACGGTTCTTACGAAGACTAACACTTTTCAATTTTGTAACGGAGACTAACACTTTGGATTTCGGCCCGAAGACTAGCACGATTCGGATTTCGCCGCGAAGACTAATTCGATTTGATTTAATACGAAGAGAAAATTTAGATTCTTCTTCACAAATATTTTATTTATGTCGTTAGTGAAAGCAATTTTCAATGATCAAAGATTCAAAGATTAATTACTATATAAGTTGTCTGATTCAGCAAATGTTATTAGCACTATCAGTGCAGGAACTGAGTTTTAATGCAAATGTTATTGATCACGGAGTGAATTATAAATATATTCTTTGGTGTAGCCTGTTACTTTATATTCAAGTCAAGTATTTACTACAATAGTTTCTCCGGAATAGGAAACAGCCTCAAATAACTCGAGTAATAGTAAATTTGCATAACGAACTAAAAGTTGTAATAATAAAATCTCTGCGAATAAAAAAGCTATAAAGTTTCTATTTGGAAGCGAATGTTTATATTGGATACATTTAGCCTTACCTATAATTAGAATATATACAAACTCATAATATAAAGCATTATTAAAGGTTAAATCTTTATCTACAGATATTTCTTCTAAAGATAGATTAACCCAAGGTAAAAATATATTCTCTTGTACTTATGCGTATTTGCAAATAAGTATTAGATTTATTTTTTGCGAATTACACTGTCTATTTTCTAATGCCATGAAACTATATCTATGTGCGGTTAGAAGAAATTCGTTTTAATTGAAATGCAGAAAGTGAGATGTGTATTATATATATATATATATGAAGAAATCAATAACTTTGCTGATGTCCAGACAAGAGCAGAAAAAGAAGTAAAAATTTTCGAACCTAAATAAATACTAGTATATAGGTAGACGATAAATTTTTATAAGAATTTTTTAAAAAAGAAATGATATCGCGTGACTCAACTCTTTCCAACTTTATCGATACCTGATTGGACGCATTTTGTAGTGACATTTATATAATTGTTACACTGACAAAGAATTTTCATTGACAATAGAATAGAGCGAAATAATTTTATCATAACAGCTAATAAGGTATTCATGAGCCAAAACTGGTTTCAGTTAGAAGAGACTATCTTCTTGGTGATTTCCTAAAGTTTGATAACGCGATACCGGAGATGCAAGCGGAAGGACAATAATGATCAAATCACTAACATTCTAAACTTTTTGTCTCTGAGATTTTTTTTCAATGACACTTTCAAATACATTTAAAAGATTTATAACGCGTGGCAAATTATTTAATGGTTTTATTATAATACATGTGCATAGCACGAAGTGATATCACGATTTTACTCCTGTTTGAAAATTAAATTATCCAAGCAAAAAATATAACTTAGACCTAATAAAAAATTCCATTATAGGGAAAAATAATAAAACGTGTAGCTTTAGTTTTACTAGCGCAGTAAAATATTACGATTTTTGTAGATAGACGAGGCTGACAGTTTAAAATTTCGAATTACTTATAATACATATGTTCGTGACAAAATCCCTAAACCTAGTCGTATTTGCTCATATAGATACTGTGTGGTAATTTATGTAGAATTTAAAGGTGCAGTATATTACATCGTACACACGCAGATCGGTACAAAATTTATTTAAACGTATCGCGCGCGAATCACGTAAAAGCTCGCAAGCTCCCGACATCGCGAAAACCCCACGCCTGACTTTTTTCCAGCTTAACCAACGACATTTATTCGCTCCGCGCTAATGGCATTCGTTTTGGCATCAGCATTTCGAGTCGCGCCGATGTCTCGGCTCTTAAAAATCCATGTTTCATTCATTCAACGAAATCTCTCGAACTGTTCCAGAGCTGGCAGTTCCTGTATGCATCCTTGATCGCGAGGATAGACACACGGCGGCTTTCACGGCGTGGAAATTCCAATATCTGCTGCTGCAGCACAGCAGAGCCGCCGCTGCCGCCGGCGAGCAAAGTAATAGAGCCGACCGCGTGCAGCCAACTGTTGCATTCGTGTATATATATATGCAGCACCATCAGAGGGACAGCAGCAGCAGCAGCAGCAGCAGCAGCGGAGCGAGTGAGACCGAGCCGCATCGTTATGTCATTTTTGCGCTCGTCGGTAATTTGTCTTCGGCTCTCGTATGTGCCTCGCGGGGATCCGCGTCGTTTATGTACGCGAGCGTTCGCTCATCCGTTGCGCAGCGATCTTTTTCCATTTTGCGCCCGGATCGTTATTCTTATTAAGTCCGCAGTGATTCTCTCCGATATCTCTACCTCTATGTGTCCATCTGTCCTACGTGCAATTTGCGTTTGTACAGCTATTGCGTACAATTTGTTTCGGTGAAATTGCACCCCGAATATTGGGCTTTATTATACTTGGACTTGCTGTAGCGTTATCGGGCGTTTTTACATTTTGTTTGATTTGAGTTAGGCGTAGCCGAGGAATATAAGCAATTTGATTTAATATATACTACAGGCAATGAGAATGAGCTGTATAGAATTTTTCGAATTAGCTTGGAACTTGGAATTTTAATAACAATTTCTCGCGCCTGTCTTTTTGTGCTCGCGTATAGGTATTGTATGTGCATTGATTGCTGTACAGAGTGCGTACTAGAAATATGTATCCGTAATGATTATGCAGGTGTACACGGTTAACTATTAATACTGCGTTTCGGGCCCGATGCAACGTACCTACCTGCTCCTCTCGACAGTATATTAGCGAATCGAAAAAGAAATTTGCATTTTATCCGCACGGTTAAGCGGAGAATATGTGCAGTTTGTTTGGTATTTGGGTTTTCGTGGAGTCGTTAATCACACGATTTGATTTGACATATGTATTGTTTGCTAATCGCACGTTTCGCCGATAATATGCCGTGCAATGATGCAATGGAGACTTTGTTATAAATGTATGCGGTATGGACAAAACCTTTATTTTTTATAATTTAAGTTGACTTCACGGTCTGGGTTGACAAATTTTAAAGCAAATGTTGTGCGTTTGTGGGAATATTAATGATTGTTATTTATTCCAAATTAGTCATGTTCATGTTTGCCGTGTTCATATTTTGGGTTTATTTGTGTGACGAATTTACATAAAGTACGCGTGATCTAATTGGAATTTTCAAAATTAATACGAGATAATGCTATAAAAATGTTGCGTTTGCACTTCAACTTATACATGAAAATTGAATTCACTTTTTTTTTCATATGAACTTTCCTATACGTAGTTTGATTTCTTCATATTTTCTTTATTTGCGTAAAATAATTAAAATATTTTAGAAAAAAAGAATTACATAAACTTCTGCGTTCAAGCGACTCGAAGTTAAGTTTTACTGAAATAAATAAATAATTCTCTTTAATCGCTCAAGTGGATATCTACTGTAATGTTATATTAGTGTTCTCGTTAGAGTAATTTTTTCACTCTAAAATATTTCCTGTACATCGACTTGCTGTGGGAAATTTCATCATAGTAGAAGTTAAAATTGAAATATAAAATAAAATTTACATGTATAGCAACGATTTAATACGCAACACAGTCTTTAATGCAGTTATTTATCTTCCGTCACGTGACAATTGTTCTCATCACAAATAATACTCCGTAACGATCGATATCATTTATCGATTGATGAGTCAAAGTTCTCGGAAGTGAATACATTCTTTTCGTCTAGATCTTTTTTCCCGATGTTGTTATCCAATAGATCACTGTACGATTTTTTACATAAAGCCGCGTCTGTCTGATAATCCTAGCTATCATAGAAATGTACCACTGAAAAACTTGTTCTATAATACAAGTACTTTTAGAAAAGTATATATTTAATCGCGGTACAGTGAAACTTTTTTAATAACGATATGATACTATTATTGTTTGTTTCCTGTTTTCACTAATTTTAAGAGAAAAGAATATTGATAGAAGATAATTTTAATACTACTTATCATTGTATTTAAAATTAAAAGGTATGACTATAAACTTGTAACTAATATTGTTAAGACAATTTTTCATATATTTCAATGAAACGAATAGATTAAAATACAAGAGCAAAATATTCTTAAAAAAATTACATCGTGAGTAATGAACGTCAATTATTTACTTCGTTGAGCGTATAATTTACGTTTTCTCTCATTCACTTTTTACTGCCAATGCCCTATAACATTTATTATCTTCGAAATTTCAATCATTATTTTAAAAACGAATATTTTTTAGAAATTTATTTTTGCTACCTACTAGATCTTCAAAGCAAAAGATTAATTAATATATTAAAATATATTAATTTAAAAATTTTTGAAAACTCAACATTTTATCGAATGTTGCGAACTAGTCGAATGAATCAACTCCAGCAAAGCCGCATTTGCCTCTAGCACTCGAAAAAATAATTATCAGAATTCACCTCGTGTCGAAAGCAATAAATGCATATGTATATATTCCATCAGCTCGCAAATCGAGGAATCGAGAGAATAAGGAAGTAAGTAAGTACCGAGAGAAACAATGAAAAAAGAGAGAGCCGAGAGAGATAAATAAATCTGCTGCTCAAAGCGATGAGTCTCTAGAGGCCTCTCTCTCTCTCTCTCTCTCTCTCTCTCTTTCCCTGCGGAATCAGCTGTCTGATTTTCCCGAGCGTTTTCAGGGGCACACCGCGCCGCGCATATATATATATATATACATAATATTCAGCGAGAGTGCGTATAGAAACTCGAAGGTTAAGGTCTGGACACTGGTCGGTGTGCATAGTAAGATCTATCATCACGGTACCTTTCATCGATCAGGTCGACAACTGGTAGATAATAAAGAGACAGAGAGAGTGAGGCTCCCAGGTGTCAGGGGTATATATATATAAGCGCATTTCCCTTGTTTGCCGCCTCTCTCTCTCTTTGTCTCTCTCTCTGGCTACAGGGTACAAAGCAGGTACCAAAGTCCCGAAGAAAACCGAGCCTGGCTGCCTGGCCCGGGCCCGCCGATTTCTTTGTCAGCTCCAGGGGGTGGGAGAAAAAGGCCTACTATACACGCGCGCGTCACGCGCTGCAGCGAGCTTTTCCCCGACAGCCAATGGGAAAGTAGGGAGAGTGAACGATATAGGTGCAGCAGCCTATTCTCGGAGAGAGAGAGAGAGAGAGAGAGAGAGAGAGAGCGTGAAGCGCGGCAAGGAAGCTGGCGTTTAATTGCTAGCCGAGAGCTGTTTGGAACGCTTCGCGGCTCTCTATAAGTGTACCGACGAAGCCCCGGCTCGTGCGCTTCACGTGACGCGCTCGCCTCAACAAGCGAGGAAAATAAAAAGCATCGAGCGCGAACTTTCGAGCTTTGGTTTCTTTCTTTCTTTCTTTCTTTCTTTCCCCCTCTCTCTTTCTCTCTCTCTCTCGGTGTTATATGCATATACCGGGACAGGGGCTTTGTTTCCTCGCGGACAAGCGTTCGGTATAAACTTTATACTCCGATAAGTCGTGCAGCGATCTTCTTTCGCTCGATGCAGATATACGCGCTGTATAGACTCTCTTTTCGTACGTGTACCGCTGCAGTCGTTACGGCCACGTATTGTTTGCAAACCTTTGCACTATTGCGTGCCGGGGGGGAGGGGGGGTCAAGAATCGGCGCCCGACAACGGGGCCAAACGTGTCGTTACGATAAATACTATATGTACACTCGGAACTTTAATCACACACACACACACACACACACACAGACGCGCGCGGGTGTATACTGGATTAAAAATGCTTTAAATATCAGCTATGGTACCGCTTGAATCCACGCGACATCTGCGCAAATTGCATAATCAAAATTCCTAGAGATAAACACAATGAGTATTTAACAAGTGCACGATTTCGGGGGGGGGGGGAGGTTTCGAGTGGCTCTCGGGTATAGAGACGATACGGTCCCGCAAACTTTATCTCCCTGTATAGCTATAGCTTGCAGAGAATGTGGAGCTCGCGTGATATACTGACGTCGGCGGCGGCGCGCGAGCTTTTAAAAAAATGCGAGGCGGTCCTTCTCGCCTTACACTCGCGTCTCTCTCTCTCTCTCTCTCTCTATGTGTCTGTATATAAGCGCGTGAATTAAACAAAACAATTCTCGCGCGCGAGGACGATTATTACTTCGAGTGACATATAGGCTCGATCCGTCTCGTTGATTATACGCATGTGCGTGTGTGTGTGTGTCGCTGATCGAGTGAATAGCTG
Source organism: Megastigmus dorsalis (assembly GCA_900490025.1). Lineage (NCBI taxonomy): Eukaryota > Metazoa > Arthropoda > Insecta > Hymenoptera > Megastigmidae > Megastigmus > Megastigmus dorsalis. The sequence continues at coordinate 68,871 of UELU01146576.1, read as the reverse complement.
TTATAATAAACGGCTGACTTGGTTCGCGAAAATTCTTTCGTCAGAAAGTGTCTATATATATATATAGGTCAGCGGCGGCCGACTATGACATTTAAATGTCCCGAGTCCGCGAGTACAGTCCATCGTTTTTTTTTTTTTTTTTTTTTCAAATTGCCCGTTGCGTTCCAACGAAAAAACAAATAAAAAAAAGAAAACGTTTCTATCGAGAGAAATCTAAAAAAACAATCTATTCTGGCTACTGGTTGCGTATGCGTAAATAGATATAGGTATTGGCGTGCATGCGGAGGAACGGAAAAACAATGTGTGTATATATATGTATATATAATAGAAGAACAAGCGGAAGCGTGCAATAATAATGACTTACCTGGCGTATAGGAAGCTATGTACTGGTATAATATATAGGCCGTAGGATATCAGCTATACTGGCACTTTCCCTCCGTCGTATGAAAACTCCTCTCTTATGTCTCTCGCTGCTCTCCTCTACCGAGAGATGGATATACAAGGCGTCTCGACGCACCACGTCGATATATATGTATTGAGACCGACGCCGCAGCGGCTTTCAAACAATGTATATATATATATATATATATATATGTGTGCGCAAAGCAACAGCAGCCAGCAACACGGGGCAGCTCCGGCAACAGCGCGAAAAAAGCCCGACAGTCCCAAAGGCAATTGGCGAGAGGCTGCTAGTCCTATGGCTTTTCTCTCCCTCTTCCTCTCTCTCTCTCTCTCTGTCTGTCTGTCTCTGCACCTTTCGCGGAGCTCCTTTCCGCTATACGACGGCAGGCAGCAGGCTATGCGAGAGAGGAGGGAACGTCGCCGGTGCACTGGCTACTCGCTGCTGCTGCCTGCGTGGTGCGAGCTGCGCGCTGGTCGAGCCGCGACTGTCTCCTGCTCTGCCGCTGTGCTCTCCGCACCACCGCGAATAACTCTCTCTCTCTCTCTCTCTCTCCTCCTCTACTCGGCTATTCGCACTGTTATACTAGGCTCTCTCTCTCTCTCTCTCTCTCTCGCTCTCGGTGTTTGAAAGAGTCCCTCTCGTCGAGCGGCCGACACACCGCGATCCATCGCCGTACGATACAGGCGCACGCACAGGCAAACGCTCGAGGGGTTTACGCGCCGATCACGATGACGAGCTTACACGTTATGTTACATTACGAGTACGACGGAATCATCCTTTTTGCCCAAGCTCGTCGCTGTATAATAATGATATATCATATATTTTTCCGTCTCGGTTTTTTTTTGTTTTTCCACGTTCGAGAGAGAGAGCAAAATGTCGACGGTGGTGCAGGATGAAAAATCCTTGGATGAGCTATACGCGCGGCTGTAACGCTGTATAGGTCCGACGGCTACATATAGCGCAAGAGCGTCATCATGGCGTGCGCGTTGCGTAAGTGCGCAAACCGTGTAGTTATACAGCTTGCGTGCGTGCAAGCCTTATTTTATATATATACATACATATATAATAGGGCTGAAAAACGGCTTCGATTGTTGGAAGGACGCAGCGGAGTATCCGGGGGAATTAGCCGCCGTCGTCGGATGGACGAGCACCGATCCTCTTTTTTTTTCCATTGTGCGGCTTGTCGAGTAATACGATAGAGTGCAAAAAACCCTTCACAGCTTACAGTGACAACAGTTTTGCCTTGCATTTTTAATACCTATTATTGAATGACGATAACAGCAGAGAACTTCGTCACTTCCCGCGTACATGTATAATATATAGAGTCGTTGCTTTGTTTTCTCCTAAAGATAAATTATTGAGCTATGCATTCTTTTTCGGAGTCTAGACATGAATTAAATTAAACGACATTATGTAAAAGTTATCGTCGGTGAGGATGATACGGTTGCGGTCGGGGAATGAGAGTTGCGTCCTTGAAATGTCAAAAATTGCAAAAACAGCAATTAACTCGCCTTGGAATATATAAAACGGATAAAAGGAGCGGTGGAGAAAAAAAAGCCAACCGCTTTGTGGGACGACCACGACCTATACACACGCGCGCGGAGCGTCGTCGAACTTTCTTGTATACACTGCACGAGCTGCTCGTCGCTGTCTAGAGACCCTATTATCGATCCTCACCAGTTTACAACCGTTGCCTCTGCTCCGCGTCTACGTAAGTAACATCGATTTTCACTTCTCAATCGGTGCGCGAGCCTCGTTCACCCCTCAACATCGACCAGCACGCTTTATTATGCCATTCCTTCTAATTCCATCTAAATTGGGATCCTTTTATGCTAAATAATGCGACAGTTTATCAAATCATTCGATTAACAAAAACATATTCAGGACGATATTATGATAAATATGCTCTTGAAGGATTATTGGCAAAATACTTTATCAGCCGATGCTCGCGAAGAAATAGGAAAAACTTGTTGCGTTTGCGTGTAATTTGTGAAGTTGTTTAAAAAAAATAACAGCGAATGAAGCATCGTAGCGTGCGGCGGGCCGAGGTTCGTGCGATACAAAAAATAGCTCGCGTGTCGGGGCGCGCACACGCACACACCCAAGTTTCGCCCAGCTGATCGACGAGCTCGCTTTGTGCGCGGCGGAGGCGAATGAGCAAAAAAAAGAGAGAGAAATGAAAATAAAAGGAGAGGGGAAGGGAGGAATAAGAAAGCGCAGAAGAAGGAGGTATAGGAGAGAGGACGAGGAGGGAGTGAGGAGACCGAAAGAGAGAGAGTCATAGCAAACGAAGGAGAAAGAATAGAACGGGAGGAGTGTGCGGATACTGTATAGTCTGTAGAGTCGATGGGAAGGGAGAGGAGAAAGGGAGAGGATGGAAAACGAAAATATATAGCTGCTGAGCGAAAAACAGATCGCGCTTTTCCGGTTAGCAACGGGACGTATGCAGCCCTCGATACAGCCAATGACAAACTGACGGTTTGCATGATACACGGTGAGCTTGAATCGGCTCCATCGGCTCATGGGATATAGATGTACATATAATGCCGATGGTGTGTAATAGAAGGGAAAGCCGAGTGCGCGCGGAGAAGATTGTTCAACCTAAAATGCTAATCCGAAAAATTGCCAGGCACAGAGAGGAACGCTGCTGCGCAAGTATTGACCATTGGAATTGGGAGTGAAATCGTCGTTTCCCCTGCAGTACCCATATATACCTAATGATACCAGGCACCAATGGAAAAAGTCACTCCATAATCCCGTGAGTCCCTCGCGCGGCTGGTATACGAATCAAAGATCCATTAGCAATTTATCCGAGATTAGAGAATAATACCAATTTTTCTTGTTGTATTTTTTAAAAAAAAAGATAAACTAAATTTTCAAAAATTGCAAGTAGACCTAAGCAAAGTTGAATAAACAACAGGTATATTAAAATGGTATGGATTTTTCAATTATTCAAATTAATAAGATGTGATTACTTTCGAAAATTTAGTATCGAAATTTTACCCAATTTTTGTGAATAATGACTGGAAAGGGTGAAAAAAATACTATTTCACTCGGTTTGGGTGCTCGTTTTGTATATTACGCAACGTCGCACATATAATTTAGATGGAAAACCCTTCACCGCCCTATTAATACAGCGCGCAATGGATTTTTTTGTAACCTCTTGCTTTAGATTCAAAATAAATTAGATCTTGCGTTGCTAAAACAATAGAAAAATAAGTTGTATAATGAAAATAAGACTACATCGTCCGTTTTAAATCAAGTTCTAATTATCAAAGTGTGCAAGTATTATTTTAAAATTGTAAGTCTTTTTTTTTTGTATTTTCCTAAAGCGTTGAGGCACCATAAATATTTAAAAAATGACTAAAGAAGTATATGATAATACACTCCTAAATCAATGGCGCTACTATTTCCAATAATGAACTTGAAAAATGAATTATTCCTGTAGCAAAGTTACAATACGAGAATTAGGTTAAAATAGGCGGGGAAAAAAGATCAACACCCGCTTGATCGTTGTACAAAAAAAGTTAAAGTACGCGAGAAATGTTTAATAAAATGTAATTGCACATTTTGGCACGGGTCTGATATATCTTGGCACGATTTTGGTACATTTGGTCAGAACGAATTTTTTACCCACAGTCCACACACATGTTACCTGAATTTTCTCAATCAAATTTTTTTTTTTACTTAATTCACTAAGTTAGCTTTATTCTTCTCTATAATTATCTGAACTGCAGAACCTCATTATGTCCAAAGGATGAATAAATTTGTCAATGTAACATTAATATCAATTATATAGGTATTTCCGCGTGGGGTAGTAGTGAACTGTGCCAAAAGTGGTAGCAAAGGTATGCCAAAAATGAACTTGAACGCCACCATTCACACCAGTTTTGATCTAAAGTGATATATATTTATATCCTCGTGCCATTCATAGCCACCTGTCATAATCCCATTGAACGCAAAGAAATGATAAAATTTCTAAAAACGATGACTTTGCTCATCTTAACAAAAAGTAAGATTCGGGAAGCTAACAAAATTATAAAATTTCTCCAAAACTCATACGCAAGAAAAAACGTTGTAACAGCAGTCATAAGCCAGGCTACAAAGGATTCTTTTTTATCATATAGATCTCGTGCAAACCGTTAATCTAAATAGCTGTAGAGCAATAGCCTTTTTGCTTTAGTAGGCGAACGTTATATATATAGGCACACTTTGAACTGGACAGTCGTAGCTCGGCGCAAACATATATGTATAGTTGACACGAGCTATAATAAATGCTCGCTTTGATCAACGGCGCGAGGAATGACACTATATAAAAGTATATGTGTGTGTGTGTGTGTGTGTGGAGCGATCACTCGGCTGACGGGTCGCAGCTGCGGGATTCTGCGTGCGCGATGATGAGCGTGTAACTTTATTGTAAAGCGACGATCGAGGAGAGTTTAAATCAACAGTTTCTGCAAAATTGCGAAATTCCGCGGGATAATATATATCGTAAAGGCAGGCTCGGATTGCACAAGAGTCATTGCTTTGTTAACTCTTTTTATTAAATTTCCCAACCCCTCGACGCACGTACGACTTCGTTGTATTTTTCTTTTTCTTTCTCGAAGACGATTTTACGCCGAGGTTTGCCGATTGGTCGATCGTATCGTCTCGAATAGTAACAAAAGAATTTTATTATGTCTTTAAAATGTAGTTATGCACGTCGAAGCTCTGATTACTTTTTCGATACTAATGTTTTGTTCGCAGAGAGCATTAACTTTATGCCGCGCGCTTTTACAAAGAAAGCAGCTTACACCGGTTACGACTATTTGTAAGGATTTGTGTAAGCACAGCGACGGTAATATGTCATTTAAAATATATAGTACTTATAGACGCACACAATGCGCGCTATACTGCTTTAGTTGAACGCGATATAATTTGTCAAACACAAGGCTTGCGCTCTTGGATCGATCTCAATCTAAATTGTATTTCGCGGAAAACTTGACGATGTGCAGCCCTTGAACGCAAAATGTAGTGCACACTATTTAAATAAAGTTTCATTATCCCGGATTTATGAACTGTCTTTACCATTCTTTTATTACGATAACGGGACAAACGCGAGTCGTATATATACTTATTATAAAATGCATTTTGAGAAAGACGTCGCGGTCGCGCTGGAAAAAATAAAAGTAGCAAATTGTTTCAAGCAATTCAGTGGTCACAAGCAGTGTCGAGACTCTTGTACAGCGTATAAAGACACACACGAGTTAAAGTCCGTTTCGCAAGAGTATTATACTTGAAAGTTTCTTTAACGGCGATCAAAATAGATCTATAAAAATAATGTTGCTGAACAATGGCGGTGTGCACAATAATACTTTTAAAAACTGTATATAGGAATATTGTTTTTCTTCAAACCAAGTAAAAGCAGTTGACGTTCGATTTTATCTAAATTGTCCCTGAAGCGTATTCTTGATTCAAAACAATTTTTCTCGTACAATTTTAATTAGATTATCTGAAATGTTAATTGAACGTTCTTGAAGATCAAATTTAACTTGCTCAAAAGGATATTATTTATAAGATTAGCGCATTATCTTCTTACATATTATAAGTAAAGTCTAGTTGAACGTCTATGAAGCTTTTTAATCGACCTAGAATTTTCGCTATTCATCACAGAGATTCAATTTTAATGCATCTTTTAAATAGTTCGCATTTTTAACATGACGTTAAATGGGGAAATAGTATTTTTCAATGTTTTTATAAAGAATTCTTGTAAATACTTCCGAAATGTCTATAATGCAATGAATTTCATGCATCTATACTGACTACTGAAATTCACACATTGTTGCAAACTGTTACAATGTAATTATAAACAAAAATTTTAGCATAAGTTCTAAGTTTTTAAAGTATACGTAGCTTGTGTAATTCATATAGTAATTAGTAATTTTCATCAATGACAATTATTCTGTAACTATTAACGATTAATTATTTAAATTTAATAACTTTTGTTTAACACTTTTCAATGACCCATTTCTATAACGAATGTGAAATCTTATAAGTGCGAGGTTCTTTTCTAAGTTTACCATACCATAATGTTTATTTCTTTTATAATAAACTATACAGTTTGCAGTTTTATAATATTTCAATTTACAATTCTTAAAATTTGTATAAAATTGAAATCGGCAATGTGTACATACGTAAAGTCCTAATATTATCTCACAAATTTTGTGAAACATTTTTTTCAAGACAAAAAGATAATTGCATACAATGGGAATTGAAGTACATGAGTATGTACGAAGAGCAATAAACTATATGAGTATTATTACTGTATACAATGATTCATAAATAAGAAAATTCAGGGCCTGGCAGCCCACGTAAAAATTTTACTCGAGACCTCGTATGAGATCTAATATATGAACATTAGGACTAAGATCTCGTAAGAGATTTCATGTTTCAATTCTGAAACTCTGAAAAATATATAAAATTACATTTAATCTGCACCTTTATAAGTTCTCATCATTTTTACTTAGTAAAGATCTCATGTAAAGTTTTCACGTGGGAAATGAGAAGATTATTCCGAGTATCACTGTTTAAATGGTGTAAAGTAGAAATTCTGTTTATGTTCTGCCATGATGTTAACTCATATAAAAGTTATTTTTATAGAATTATAATGAAAACCTGCACTTCATTAAAACATTGATATCACTGTAACCTGAAAATCGCAATTTTGATATGATATTTATTATCTCGTGGTATAAAATATAGTTTGACACTAGTGGGTAAGTTGATTTTTAGCGCATGTAATTTTTTAAAAAAGCCGCCTTACCCAACGGTATCGAAAATTACTATTAGCTTATAAGTTAGCAAGTTTAAAAAAAAACAAAATATTCTAGTATTAATGAATAGTGAAACAAATATACACCACGCATTCTTTTACAAATACGTATATTTATTCGCATTTTTCTTAGAAGGAAATATGCATATGTATATAAATGTTCATATATATTTTTTATTCAATCAAAGATGTAAACATTTTATTTTTTTAAGATTATATTATTTTCCTGATTATTATAATTTAATTTTCACACTTGAAATTTGTATGATTATATAAGTAATTTAGATATCATATATATCTTACGTTATGACGGTTACCAATATGAACTTTTATAAGATTATAAAAACAAAAAACAAAAGGAAACAAAGTCTATAAAATACTAATTGAAATTTTGTGTTTAATAGTTTATTATTTTATTAGGATTTAATACTCATGAATATTCAATTATATTATTTATACTATAAACTATTATAGGATAATAAAAATACACTTTGCGAAAAGTCTAGGTTAAATAATCTCTTTGTGAAGATGTTTAAATATAAATAGTAACTTCAATGATTATGCAGTACGCGATTATAGAAACAATTTATTCTTTAGTAAATTACGTTTTCAACAAGCATTTATTTTTAACATTAAATTTATAGCAGTTTAATTTAATAACAATAAGTTTGAAGAATGTTATATTAAACAGCAAGAGAACGTCTACCTATATCGACATGTTTTTAAATTTATATAGGGCCAATATTTTTTATCTATTCCTATAAGCGCATGCACCTCTCGATCCAAATATCTTAAAAAAACTTATTTAATTTGAAAAATGTTTGTATACGTAAACCTGCATAGACATTGAATTTTTTTAAGAGTCGATCTCATCTTAACTATCCGAAGCATTTCTGCAACCGGAAATGATGTCAGTCTGTAAAATGACTTTGCTGATTAAATTAATTAGATAAATAATGCGCATTGATAATGTATGTAAAGCTAATCTAATTTACGCATCGATAATACAATACATGAGACAAATTGATTTATAAATATTGAAAATAATGATGATGCGTAGAAAGGAAATAGTGTATAAAGAATATTTTTGCGACTGTTTTTATTAATTTTTTTCTATGAATTTCAATTGTAACTCCGCACTCAATGGATAAAATCATGCTTTACCGGCAAAGAAGCACATCAACGAGACGTCAGTTGTTACGCAAGACCACGAAATTTATTTTAGAACGTTCAACGAAAAATATACTTGAAGATTGTCTGTAATAATTGAACTGCAGTATGTATGTACATATCCGCGATGTATTCAGCTACAAAACTGTACTCAAAAAACTTAATATGTAGCAAGATCTCATTTTCCACTTAAATCATTGATAATATTACATCTGCAGCAATTGAACAATTTTTTCTGATCAAGTAGTATTAAACGTTCTGGTTATAGTGCTTTGTTTAAATGATCATTTCTATGAAAACATTTTATTATACTAACAGTGTAACTGTACTTCAACTACACTACGCCAAATTACACAAATAAAATCATTTGCGGATATTGCATGTTATAAAAAATAATAAGATTACTCTTCGCTGTAAGAAATTTGACTATGTATATATATATATCAAAGTCAAGATTATGACTCATTAAATGCTCCCTGAATAAATTTGTAATCGATACAATACAAAATAACTTGCATCCAATTTTCGTATTTTAATTGAATAGAATAGATTTAAAATTTTTCCTCCATAATGGTCACGTTGGTTTTAGCCAAAAAAATGACCGAAACGTTGGAGTGTATAATATTAAATAAAACTATTGGATGGATTGCATAAAACCATTGGAGTCATTTATTCAATTGTACCAACACGCAATCATTAGCATAACAAAATATTTAGTCTTATTATAAGGCTTATAGAGTGAAATGCATGCATGAACTACACTTATAAAGGTTAGTCCATTCCATTTTTTTCCATGAGTGACATTACCAGGTCGCACTTTAACAGATCTCACTAGTACACAAAGTGACTGTGATTCACACTCTTTCTTAAGTCTACATATAAAGTATTTAGATATACGTTGCAAATTAATCAAAGTTAAATCATAGCCATTAGTCGAATAGTCGAATCACTCTTATGACAGAAACTTGTAACAGTGTATTAAAGAATATAAAAATTACGAAGTATAGAACAAATTAAATCATTAAATCAATAAGTACTATAAAATTTTTTTATTAAAATTTATTAAGCTTTATATAATTTAGTTTTATTAACAAAATCCAATTTATCACATTACAATTGCAAGTAAATAAAACACTTTTTACCTAATAACAAGCTTTACTCAATAACATTTCTTTGTAGGAGTGTAAGTGTTAAAAAAACTGAGTGAGTAAATGAGCTCATAAATC
>UELU01146576.1:0-59237 GCA_900490025.1 Megastigmus dorsalis | reverse complement strand
AAAAAAAAAAAAAAAAAAAAAAAAAAAAAAAAAAAAAAAAGCTGCAAAGATTGTGTGCACAGTACAGAAGAGTTAAATGTAATCTGTGAGTCGACCTTCAAATCTGACCGATGATCAGTAAGACACGTTTCGAGAAGGATTGCATTGTCACGAGGATGAGGGTAACATGGTGACCGATATACTTTGCAACCATTTAACAAGTTCAATTAATCGTTTAACCCACAGAGATGTCCAATAAACGCAAATATGGTGACGTTATTTAAACGTGTTCGCGCCGCTCACTGCTGGCCAATTTAACTTATTAAATCTTGCTAAAATGAAGAAATTTCGCGAAACGAAATTTGTTCCTATAGCTGTTATGAAATGCATGATCTCTTATAAGTACAATTAGCTAAAGCAACTAATCTAATACTTTATACGCGTGTTCCACTCAACTTTTATACTTCATACTATATAAAAAAATTTCTATTTTATCGCTCAGAATTTTTAAATCATTTAAAGATGTTATTTTATGTGAAACATATTTTTTTACTGTCCCACAAATTTACACTTTTTACAAATCTTTTTTTTAATCTAATTTTTATGTGGATATAACATTAAAAACTGTTTTTATCTAAATCTATTTTATAGCCTATCGTGAAAAATCTTGAATATAGTATATTCGATTCCATTATATGTTTTGTTTGTGTAAGTAAATGTTTCGAGAGAATATCAATTTTTTGTTTAACGTATAACTGGATATCATTAAGAAATTTTACTATTCCTCATTCTTAATCAAATTAAGTACGTAAATAGGAATATTTTTCTATTTTTAACTAAGATAAAAGGTTCGCATAAAAGGCATACAGAGTTTTCTATAAGTAAACTGCAGTAAATTGAAATAGAATGAAACAATTCTACATTGATTACTATTACATACGTACGCATAATAGTTACCCACTTATTTAGACAGAGCACTAGTATATGACATAACTTATAAGCAAGTATGTGCGATCCGTTGCTGTCCAATTGAAGCTGTTACATCAATATAATCTCTAAGAATACATATACATTTAGAAAGAGAGCTCATATTAATGCTTACCTCATATCATTTATTTACTATTAATAAAATGTATAGACAGTACAATAAATACTTTTCTAATGGAGCCTTAAAATATTTATATATTAATGGTTCTTCAAAATATTTTAGTTGTTAGAGCATTTTTAAATACTGTGAGCAGACTTATGGTGCATTAAAAAAGTCGAAGAAAACGTTATTGATGGTATATTTTCAAAATTTTGCTTAATTAAACCAAAATATGTAACAATCATTTTTAAAGCTTTACAATATTTTAAAATAACCTTTAGAATACAATTTCTTTAAAAAAATATGAGATTCCTGTAATTTGTGAACGGTGATAATATTAAGTACCTTTTCTATTTTCTTATTTTTTTGAGTTGTTTCTATGAAAAAGTCTAATATTTTTAATACTGCATAATTTACTCGTTAAACGGTTTTAATATTTCTGAATACTTTTATTTGTTTTCCATGTATTCCCAATTCTACGTACTTATTTACAATGATCATATAGTATTCAAATATAGAAAAAATTATGGAGTTAAATAAATGATATATCAAATATAAGGCTAAGCGCAGTAATTTGGGAATATAAAGATAAACATATGAAAATTATATTACTATTTATTATTAGGAACCAAAAACATTTAATTTAAATTAAAAAATATCCTTCTATACGCTATACATACATTGTAAAAACGTGATATGAATAAATAAATTTTATTCTTATCACGTTTTTACAATGTATGTATAATTGACAATAGATAGTCAATGAAAAGCATAATCTCATTTTTTACACGTGTCTGCCACCGGAATTTAAAATACTTACCTAGAACGTGTATATATATCTGACAAAAAAAATTATTGAAAATTCATACTAATCTCAAACAATTAAGAGTGTTTCTTATTTATTTTTTTTGTCTTACAATTTTGTATTTCAAATAACTTGATATATATGTATATGTATACGTTCTAGGTAAGTATTTTAAATTCCGGTGGCAGACACGTGTAAAAAATGAGATTATGCTTGTCATTGACTATCTATTGTCGATTATACATACATTGTAAAAACGTCATATATATATATATATATATATGACAATAATATGCCGAGTATAAGGAATAAATTGTCTAAAATTGTAAATTACTCATGATTAATGAGATAACTTTAAGGTTCCTAAATGATAATTCTCTGGTAATTAGATCTTCTTACCAGGCATAATTTAATTGCTAGGTATACTTATTGATTAATTCCACAGTTTTAAACGAGATTCTAGAGCATTAGTTTATTAATTAAAGAATTAATTAACATAAATTAAGTATTTTAAATAAAATATTTTATCGTTGTGTTGGATATTGACAAAGAAAAAATATATATACACTATAACTGTTGGTATCTTTTCATTAATTGACTGTGTAAAAATAATAAGATAGTCTGGCACATGTCTGATGTGCATTATTAGATGATTACTGCACTATATAGAGTAAAACAGAATAATACATAACCAAATTCAATTTCTGCAGAAACGGTCTAGCTCCAAATTGTTTACTTTAATGATCCTTATGAAACGCTTTATTATTTTCGATTCTGTTCTTTTATACTTTGATTTTCAGGCGATGTAAAAATATAATATATTCAATATAGTTGAAAAGTATTGAAGTCGAATTTCCGTATTTAGACATAAAATACTACTATAATTTTTTACCTATACTTATTTTTTATTTAAATTAATACCCAAAGATTAGTTGGATTGCACACTTTGACGTCATACGTTCTGAGTAAATCCAACCATTACCGGAAATTTTAAACAATTATAACTAGTTGAATAATTAATTAATTGCAATGTATGTTCGCATCTAAAAATATTATAGTAAATCTACCTGTGCATATTAATTGTATGCAGTAGATTTATTTTTTAAAATAAATCTACTGCATACAATTAAATACACGTTAAATGTAGTTTATAATATTATTTTACACTAAGTAGTAAGAAAATACGTTTGCTTTGCTTAATTTTAAATTTAAAAATTGTAGATATAAATAGAATTCATGACACTATGAGCATGAATAGTACCGTCAAAGATGACGAATTAATATACTTTAATAATAGAAATTTCATTAAGCGAATGATTTGATAAAATGAAGATCACTAAGTATTTCCTGAATTCCATATATATATTTCAAAATACATAAATAAAAATTAAATGGCATAGAAATAAAATATTTGACCGTAGCTACCAAAAGTCTGTAAGAATGAGCTAAAACGTCGCCTCACTTTTTCACTTGTTTTAAAAGTATATTAACATAATCTACCATTCATGATGATCGAGACTATCTTCGAATAAGCTTTAGCGCACTCGATAAAAAATGCACGCAGCTATAAGCAACCGATTACGAACAGTATAAGGTACTTGATCATTTAATAATAAAAAAAAATACACAAGTTGTCTACATTATCTACAAAATGTATAAATCCACAATATGATAAATTAAAAAAAAAAATTAAAAAAAAAAACTTACAGATAAGTCATCGGTGAAAATATCGGTGTGTGTTTGTCAGCGTCATTTCGAACACCTTTCAAATTTACAGTGGGCATAATTACAGTGGGCATAATAACAACAACAAGATCCAGGCGACTGTACAAAAATGAATAATAGTTCTGACTCGCAAGGAATGTATAACACTGCTTTTTGCCCCACGGTAAAGCTTAAAAATCGGCACGATTTTTCCCCGAGTCACGCGCCGTTACGAAATTCGCCAATAGCCGCACTTCCTGCTCGATTGTACACCTCGCCTACAAACTTTTCCGACTTTTCACAATTCCCAATGGCTCTCTCTCTCTCTCTCTCTCTCTCTCTCTCTCTCTCTCTTTCTCCTCTCACTCGTACTCACGTATGGTAATCCATTATTTGTGGGGTCGTCGAACAACAGCAGCAGCCGCTTCGAGAAGGCGCGCGCGTCCCGCCAATCGTCGACCCTCGACGTCGCGCGTAAAAATCACTCGAAAAGTGAATTTTTCTTTTCTCTCATATTTTCCGATCTCCAATGTCCGAGCGAAATTCGCGAGCAGTCGAGTCCGCGCGCGCGCGCGTCTACGGCTACCTCCTCTCTCGCGCTCGCTCCCTCTCTTTCTCGCGTTCCTGCGCGCGTGTGTGTGTGTGTGTGTGCACTCGCGGCTTTTGGCACGACTTCTAAGGTCGAGGCTGATCTTGCCCAACGATTTTCCTCGATTGCTTATATACCTATGCGGAGCCGCGCTCGTAGCGGATGCTTCGCGCAAAAGCACGCGCGCCTCGTAGTCGTAGCGCCTATACCTATCGTCTATAATATAGAGCTGTGTACGCGCGTCCCTATACCTATAGCCTACTTAGCTGCCTGACCGTCCGATCTATAGTTATACACGCATGGATTTGTTTACGTATGCGCGCCCGTATTTGTATAATGCCTATTATGTGATCGGGCGGTCGGCGAATTCAGGTGCTTCGAATCTCGCGCGCGCGCGATTCTCAGATGGCCTTGAGCGCCCATACGCGAACTTTTACATATATTTCTAAAGACATTCATAAGATGCCGAATTGTGTGACGTGATATTGATGCTGAGGTGAATTCACGATGCTGGGAGATAATTTAATTACCATCGATTTGATGAAATTTACTTTGTCGAGTTTACACCAAATTGAAGCCCATTCGAGGTAGGGTCGAACTATAGTTGGAGATGGAAGAATAAAGCTTCCCCGAATTGACTTTCACAATGAACGATCGATAAATGAATGTTTTTCTGCGGTGCTTTAAGCAGATTTTAATTTGGTCGATATATAGATTCGTCATTGGCAATTGTATCGATCATCGTTAGCTAATTGGCATATTTTTATAGACAATCAGGCACGTGTACTTAACAAACTATAACAGTTAGGATTCCGAAAGGTATAAATATCATATAAATTCCTACAGCTTCAAAATTGCTGTAACTAAATCGCATAAGAAAACGTTTTACTAGTAATAACAGGTACTATTCCGAAATAAACATAAATACCTTTATTTTTTTATTTTTTTTTTATTAAATATAATTAATACAAAGCATGAATAAATAATACCAACGAATATAGACGTCTATATTCGTTGATAATACATATAAATATAATGCAACGACTTGGCAATGAAATGTTTTAGAAAGACTTGATGTACGTAATTTAAATAAATTAAAAGAACAATTAGATTGTTTTGAAATTACAAATCCGTAGGCTATCGGTCGATTACTCCATTATTGATTGTTGTGCATTGTCATGCCGTGCAAGCTGCAACGTGCACTCGGCGTCATTCGTAATTCGCGCCATATTAAGCAGTTATCGCCTTTATCGACCATTTCTCATTCGGTAAGATGGAGTACTACTATACGTACGATTAGACTTGCAGTCGAGTTCGCTCGTCGTTGTCGAGGACAGTCGATATTTGCCAAGATGGCGGGGTGGAGCACGTTGGCTCGATCAGCGAGCCAAAATTTATCAAAAGCTCGATTTCTCGTACCAAAATTTACGCCAAACAATGGTAAGAATCAAGTTTTAAGGTCCTTGATTTGATTATGATTCTGTATTTCGTTCACATCCTACATGTTATTTGGGTGTAGACTCGATTGTGTTATGCAATCGTCCCAGAGGTATATGTACATAGTGATGTTTAGTGAAAATTGACAGAAAAGACAGTACATTCACTGATTATTTTCATGATACTCGAATTATAAAATGTTTTAATATATATTAGTACACCCTGTTCTTTTTACACTTCTTTACTTTCGACGGACATAAGATTTTTGAGACGATGGTCGAATATTTGTAAATCTTAAAAATGTATTCTTTAAAAACATAATTATGTTACAAATCACGAGCTTATAAAGTATTTTTTTCTAATACTTATTACCTATTTCATAAACAAAAAATTGTTGTATCTTTTTCACCTGTCTATAAGACTATCTTATAAAATTTTAAATTAAATGCTTTGACTAGTCTATATGAAAATATGTATAAATATCTCAAAGCAATTTCCTGACATGTAAAGAAAATATTCTGACCCTTGCTTTATCAAGAGGTTCTTATCCCCATTACTGTATAATGATAAACAAGATTTCTTTGGCGAAATATGTTTAAAGAGTAATCATGAAAATTAAGTTTAAAGTTTGCATTGTCATATTACAACAAAAAAAATCACAATTTCTTATTTGTCTTTTTTTAAGTTTACTTTAATTTTTTTTTATTCGTTGTCATAAATGGTACTTGTGTAACAAATTTTTTACGTAACGTAATAAATATTTTGAATGCATTCTAATGATACAAACTTTGAGTCTATGCATGTAACGATAAAATTAAATTAAATATATTAGAAAATTTAACATTTATTATACATATATAATAGCTGCTTATCAATTGAAAAAATTAATATGAAATCTATGCATTTAGTAAAAAAAATATTTATTTTCAGTTCTCGTCAATCAGACTCAAATTCGCAATATGTCTGATAGCATGATCATTCAAGCATCCAGATGGCAATGGCATAAGATGAAAGATATGTTTCATTTCTATTTTTTCATAGCTGCTATACCATTAGGTACTGTGATCTTTCTATCTAATGTATTTGTTGGACCAGCAACCCTTACTCCAATTCCAGAAGGCTATGAGCCAAAATACTGGGAATATTATAGGGTAATTAAAAAAAATATTGTTTTTGCATTCACAAATATACATACATATGTGTATGTTAGTAAAATAATACATATATGTACAATGAGTTAGATCAATAATTAGTAACATTGGTTTACAGCACCCAATCACAAGATTTATGGCTCGTTATTTGTACCATAATCCACAAAAAGATTATGAAAAAAATTTGGCTGCTATTTACCTTGAAACTCAAGTTATGCAGGTTCGAGCATTAGAAAAGAAAGTTTGGGACTTGCAAGCAAAACGACAAGATTATAGATACAATTACTTCTCAGGATACGACAACTTTGCAACTCGTGAATTTAGAGAAGTTATTAGACACGATCGTGATAATATGGATTAATTATATATTCTATTTCACATGGACAATTTTGGATGCAATAAGTTAGTCTTAAATCAGTGAAAACAGTTCCAGATAGCTTGAAGTGTTTTTCAAATACTGTTTCATTAGAAAGATTTAAAAATATACATTGCTATTAATAATACCAGGTTTTCTGTATAAATGAATTCAAAAACCGAAACATTGTTTCTTTAGTTAATTTTGTGAAAAATTTACTATTTATAATTATTTAAAACTAGCTGAGATATTTCATTAAATAAATTTACATAATTCACATAATATGATTTGCTTTTATATAGTATTAGTTTAAAACTTAATATAATTATTTTAATTTATTAGAAAATCAGAATAAAACATTTCACATTTACAAAAGTATACGCAGCTGTTTACAAAAGTAAATTTGTATTTCAATTTGCTTAAGTTTAACTGAAAAATTTTGATTTCTTATTTTGTAATAAGCAATATATTTTAACTAATACTCATTGATAAAAATATCCTTATTGATATGGAATTAATCCAATTTAAGAATATTTAGAAATAATATTTTCATGCTTTGCCTCCTTTAAAGTAAATTGCCTTTTCAAAATCTTTAAAAGTTCTTAAAAAAAGTGAAAATTACTTCCTTTATATCCGTAGGTAAATAAGTTATTTATAAACAATAGACTTAATCAAAACCATAACAAATACCTATTTCTTATTTTTTAAATCCATTTTTGAAGTAATAAATATAATTTTATTCTTTACACCATTTATACTATTGTTACATACGGCATTTAGTAACAAATAGTGTAAACGATGTAAAGAATAACATATTTTAATATGGTTTTTGTAATTTAAAAGTTCTTCCAATTTACGAGAGTTTACGATGATAAAAAAATCTAGATTATACGTTATATATAATAAATATTTTTAGAGATTTAAATTATCAATGTTATTTATTTTACCAGTTTGATAATAATGTTTTAATTAATGGAAGGGAACTAATAAGGATCTACTCAACATAATTAGGTAAAGTACTTAAAAAATTAATACATTATTTTGTAGTCTAAAGACAGAGTAAAATGAATTTCTACTTAAATACTTCAAATTTTCATAAGAAATGTTTTAATAAAATATTTTCCCATTTTTCATTGACTGTAAAACTCATAGGTATATAAGCTCATACGTCCGAAACAATAACGCAGAAAATTAATAAACGAACGGAAAAATTTATCTTAATTCCTAGAAATTTACAAACTTCTTTTGCCCATAAAGTGTGCTGGATACTTATGTTGAAATTATGAAGCGTCGCGCTCAATAAGTGCGTAACTGAAACCATTTTCATAAAACAAAACTTTGCTAGGTATGGCAGTTCTATAGTCAGATCAAGTTGAAAGCATCTCAAGTCTTGACGATTGCCTCATTATTAGGGAAAAACATGCATTAAACTATTAAATTAATTATTATCTTTTTATGTAATGAAACAATAGTGATTCATATTAGAAAAAATTTGATCTATAAATAGTTACTTATTGTAGTAAATGAAAAGTATTTGTTGTATACAGATATTTAATATATGTATATCGACTATCTATTCAATGATAGACTTAAAAATAAATAAGGGACGAATTTATATTTCTTTAAATTTGAGTAAATCTGCATCAAATGCAACATCTGTTACATTGATAATTTATCAGTTTTTTATGCAAATAGAAAACTATACAAGAGAAATATTTGAATAATTTTATTGAATAGCGAGGTAGCGCTGTGATACACCCATGGACATTTTCGCAGCGCTACTGATTCAAAAATCTCATGTTATACAAATTGATAATTTAAATAATGCTTTGTTCGGTGCACATAAAAAATTCGTTACGAAAATGATATATTTGATGCTTAACTAATGTTCAGTAATTCGAAAAGCTCAGAACTTTATTCTAAAAGCACCAACTTTAATTACTTTTTAATTTTCTAAAATCTGAACGAAGATGATTCATTACGATACTTGATTGCTTGGCATTATATTATGATTAAGTATATTTTCATTTTCATGCAAAATCTTTCCGTCCATATCCCCTTAAGAATCAATAAAATACGAAGCAATGATTTCTTCGAATTATGCGATATGGTATTTACTTTTTCCTGACTAGGTCAATCGGTAATCTTGAAAAAGTTTGTCAGATAAAACTAGACATTTCCTACATCACCTATATTTCTACAAGGGTATGGCGTTATAGTAAACATGCGGGTAAACGAGGCGTCCGTTTTTCCTCAACTTTATAAAATCTGATGTCCGGAAAATGTTCTGGTAATCATTTGAGTGTGTCATCAGAAACTATTACTCATCAGCATTATCATTTAAAATGTATTTTATTATGACTTCTTTACCATGTTATTGTGCTTTTTTAAACTTCCAAGCGTTTGCACATTTGGTCTGTAACCATTTTCGAAAATTGATCTTAATAATTTGAAAATATGCATCATGTATAAAATTTAACAAAAAGTAAATGTGATTTTAGAAAAAAAACCTAGAAAATAATTTTGTACAGGATAAAAGCCGTAGATAAACATATTTAAATACTTGAAATTAAGGGATAAACTAGTTAGGTGGCACGTTTTAAAATACATTAACGGTATTCGCATAATATCATGTTAAAAAATTCAAATTTTTAAAAAGAGGATTTCTAACGTCTACCTATTAGCATCAGTCATGTGCTGCATAATAAATTGAAACTCTTCTTTATTCTTATGTAAAATATTTTAAGCCGACCAAGTTTTATACTGTAACCAGTTCTGCCAATCATGCGAATTTTCTCTTTTAAACAATTCTTCCAAAGTATTCTATACGTACATTTAGGTCTCATCATTCACAATAGTGCACTTAAGTTTTTATGCAATTTTGACGATTAGATAATATAAAAATGAATTGATTTTGATCCCGTCAAGAGCTTTTGCTATTGTATTGGAGACAAATTTATGGTGCTTCTGCTGCGAGCCCTGCCACTTGTCTTGAAAATGATTATTGGTATTAACGATCTATAATAATTTTAACAACACCTTATAATAGTAAATGGGAAAAAAAATTTGTGAAATATAAGTCTATGATAAGAAAATTTTTGATCTTTTGATTTCAAAGCAATGTATTAAAAAGTGTAGGATTTTAGAGATTATATAATATACTTTCGTACAACGGATCGAATAAAGCAATAGTGGATTCGAATAATTCATTAACTTTTTATTTGAACGGCTACTTAATAAGATGCTTTTCAAAAAAACTAACGGGAATCGGATAAAAAAGTGCTTTAAAATGTTCTCATAGCCAAAAGAAGTTAGTCAAAGCTGCCTACTGCGTGACAGCGTCCAAGATATAAGTTTTATAATATATTATGTACATCTTAAAAAAATTTGTCGCCCAGCCGTTGTTGATTTAACCGACTGTGTGACATATCGTCAAAGGGAAGCGAAAATGCAAGAATCTTGTTACACGAACGACTAAAACTATAAACATATTCCGATTTCAAGTGATAACAGTAATCCACATTTAAACTGAACCTATCCGGTTCGGTCTAACCCGACCAGGATTGAATAAAAAAAAAAGTCAATATATCTGATGGTTTTTATTCGAGGTAACTTGTCACCGTAATAGCCTCTCTGACGGGTGACAGACTATTTGGAGCACATCTATTTCCGCGTGCTTATTTCTGTATTGGATACCTTATACCTACGTATCGATGAAAAATTTTCATAATCCAAAATAAGATCCTGCTATAGATCCTGTATAGGCTATTTAGAGCACAGAAAAACATGTAATTCAATCCTATAAAAAATTTTTCATCACTTCACCGAGTACGGGGATGCGCAATATAGGTAAAACAAACATTCGATTGAAATTCCATGTCTGACTAGACGTGTCTGCATCTACTTCGACTTGCTCGTGCGCGAGGCGTGAGGCGAATGAATTTCCTAGGCCTTCTTATATCAGCTTTACTTGTTAATAAAACACCATCTAAATATCTCGTATAATCCAAAACACATTTAATACATCAAATGTTTTTTATCGACCATTGTATATTGATTTCATGATTATTTTTTTTATAATGTAGCATTAACGGACCCGTGCATCAATCCGCCACCGCAGATCGACAGGATCGCGATCATTTATCCGCGACTGACTGCACAACCAATACGGTATACGTAACGATCGCATCCGAAACTCACCGGTCGACTATATATACACATAGGCGACAGCTGCGGTTCGGACCCGGTGGATCGTACTTAATATACTTTCGCGCGAGGCAGGGAAATCGGGCCTCGCGCGCGCGCGCGCGCACACACGGAGAGACCGAGTGTATCGGTGGAAAAAAACCGGCCACTGCACAGGTCCCCCGATTGAATCGTCGCTTATCCGGCGGCCGTCCGCTCGCTTTGCGCGGCAAAGGCCCAGAGACGCACGCGACCTTCCTCCCTCTCTCTCTCTCTCTCTCCGCTATACTCGCGCACACATCCACGTACGCAGAGATCCGCTTGTGCGCGCCTGTGTGCGCGAGTGCGTGCGTGCGGGCTAAAAGCGGGCCCCGGAGACGCCTCCTTTAATACACCTGGCCGTGGCGCGCCGAACTCTTGTCAGTCCTCCACTAGTCGGCGAATCGTGCGCGCCTGGACACAGGGACACACACACACACACGCACACACAAGCACACACGCGCGTGCATCCATTAGATAGCGAAACTCGCGGCTTTCGTTGTACGCGCACCTCGTGGTCGAGAGCACCTGCAGAGGCGAGCGGCGATCCTAGGAGGGTTGTGCGTCATTTTGTTGTGCTGCCATTCTACGAGTCTATCGACAAGGTGAGCCTATCGTATGCGCGAGATTGAATGTAGTGAATTTCTTATTTGCATATATAGACATTGTTTATTATACCGATGTATCGATCTTTGGGTTTTTTGAGGGGGAAAGATTTCGATATAACCAGGCTTTGAAAAAACTTAGCGTAATGAATCGGTTGGGTATGTCGGTACCGTAACAATTCTTTTCCTACGATTGATTTGCGTAAACTTCATTGGATCAAATAAGTATCTGGTAAGAATGATTTTTTAGTCAAATCCTTGTATGCACAGAATTAAGGTATTCTTACATAGTGCTTATGTATAATGTTTAAAGTTCTTGTAAAGGTCTTCATTGAAGGATTTTTTATATGTATACAAATCAAATGATCTTTATACTGTAGACTTATAATTTCGATAAATTTGGTATTCATTTTTAAAGATTATTAGGTATTAATAAAAAGTACATTGTTACTTTTTCAATGTATGTCAATCTAAAAATTAATTAACTAAATATAACCCAAATTTATTGAAATGAAATTTTAATATTTCGTCTCGAAACATATATTTGTATTTTTCTACCTTATACCTATGGTATTTTGGTGCAAACCATTTAAATATGAATTTTAAAAATAACCTCTACAATGTCGATAATAAATTTGATAATTACTTTTACCATAACTATGATTAGATATTGGTATCATAAAATGTAAATATATTTCAGTAACAACTCCCTTTTATTGCAATTATTATTTCCTAGGTGATAAAATTGATTATACAGAATCAATAAGGTAAACTTGTCATCTAAGATCTTCCGGGTCATTAAAATTCTTTAATCTTAATAGATGTATGGAGTACCTACAGGTATGAAAACTTACCTATACTCATAGTCTTATCCATACAAAGTCTGCGCAAGTTTGTAAAAGTTTATAATCGCATAACATCGCATCGATAATTTATGAAAAGTTTCATCTCACAAGAGGACAAAGATCCCAAAATAATTTGGCACATTTAGAAAATAGCATCCGCTGATCTAATAACATCGATAAATTAGCCTCAGCATACATACAACAATCGAAAGGAAAAAGCTATAGGTACGGTCAACGAACACTTGGTCAATAATGGGGTCCGCGTTTTCCTTTCGTAATTTTCGTGCCGATTCGTAAGCTCGTCACGTGTCGGCCGTCGCGTTTATAAAGGTCGGGTTATACGGGAGGCGCGAGCGCATTTACGGTACCGCCGGCGCTTTACTAACTACACAATATATGCACACGCGTAACGCCCTATATTACATTAAATATCGACACGGATCCACGTCTTATAACGCACACAAGACCGGACATCGTGAGCCCGATTACTTTTTTTCTTTTTCCTTATACATCGGCACCGAAAACACATCGCGACTCGAGCTCTAACGTTATTTACCGCGCGTATATCGATACAATGACTTTATGAGAATGATGATTATTTATACGGCTGGCACCGGTTTTCAGCTTTGGGAATTCGCTTGGCCGCCGCGATGATGTCGATGAACTTGCCGACCGAACGACCGATCGTACCGCCGAATTCGGTATCTTGAATTTCTGAATCACTATATACGCCCGAGCGAGAAGATTTTATACCCTGGCGATTTTTAATTCGTGTGTATGTGCGTGCGCCTTTTACGGTTTCAAGAACATACTTATGCTGTCGTGTTTCGCTGTTCGATGTAACATCATTATTTTGAAAGCCTGCCACGGCATATACATACAGGCAAACGAGATCTATAAATTACTCATAAACTGTTCTTTATCATCGATCGAATAACTACCAATTTTCAGTATACGAACAAGTCTTTTGTTGAAATGAATTTTTAAATGAAAAAGTAAGAATCAGGCCATTGGTGATGTTGCAGGAAATTTACCTTTTTAAATTTTCATAGGCTTACGAGAAAACTCGAAGCTAAAAGCTCAACGTGCGAGTATTAATATTTTTGTAAATTTCGGTATACGCGTTATCCAGCATCGTTTTTAAAGCCTCTCGTGGGTTGAAATTCATTCCGAGAAATAATAAAGGAGCAACGAAAAAAAATGCAAATGAAAAAATAAATATTGTAGATCAGCGCAAAGCGGTCTCGAACAAAAAAAGGAATGAGTTTTACATATATATATATATATATACCGAATGTGCGTTCGACGGCCAAGCGCGCAGTCATAAAAAATATGCGCTTCCAGTTGAACCGAGCGCCGCGCGCACTAAAGTGCATTGAAATCAGCTCTTTCGAGCTGCGAAACCCATATCGAAAGTCGCCGTTTCCACGATTCTCCCGCGTCCTTGGCAAAGAAGCATATATCCGCGCGCACCATTCGTGTGCATCCTTTTGTCTTTCTCTCTCTCTCTCTCTGCGGTCTCGCTCTTTGCAGAAGTTAGCTCGTGCAGTTCTCATATATATATATATATACGGGACTCGAGCGAGGAGTTACGCGATATATGTTATTTGGAGAAATAACCCAATCGCTATGTCTATAGTTAAGGGTTCTGGCCCAAAAGACACACTGTTATTTTTAGCCGGTCCTGAGTATAATTTTATGGCCACACGATGGAAAAAAGAAAATATTAAAAGCGTCGTGTTATTTCGCTCTCCTTTTTTTGGAATTTATAATAACATTTCTGTTGTGCAGCGGAATAAAAATATTTCTCGATAAACGCTCTTCCTATAAATCCTTTGTAATTTGTTATTCGGTAAAATATAGACGATGCAAAACATTTTCGTTGAAATTTATAATACTTATAATTATTGTATTTTCAAAAAAGAAGTACTTACAAAAATGTCGTAAATAGTATTCAGCTAATATAATAAAGGGGTGCTGCTGCAATGCTAACTATTGGGAAACAATCAGCAGATTATAAAAATACCTTATAAGTGAAGGTTTAAACATATCGGTATCACACCTTAATTTATTTGCGGAAACATCCTAAGAATGTTCTTTAATTATATTCAGGAACTGGATATATCAATTGGTATAAGTTTCGAAGCTTCATCGCTTGTTCCATTTGTTAAAATCACCGAATCTTTCTACATTTAACACATTAAAAACCATATACCAAACTATTAATTTTTCACATTTAAATTACTTTAGGTGTCCGCTTTACCCACATACGATATGTAATTAACACCTCGTCATATTTACAGTATTATATGAAAATTCATTGTTTAGCTCGACTTAGATTGTACACGTAATTAGTACAAGACTATTAGATAAAATGATCCCATTATATAATGATAATACGAGATGATTCTTAAAATGTTTTTAACGATTAATGCTTATTTTATGACGTTTCAGTACGACTAAACGGTGACACAAATAGATATACAATGAAACATGAGCATCAATTTATTTATAACATAAACATCATAAAACTAAAATTCGATATAGTATAATTTTTCTTGCTATTGTTGTTTACATTCCGTATACCTGCATTTTTCGTCGAAGCATCTTTTAGTGTAGAAAACAGGTCCAGGTCAAACTTATTATGAATCTACGTGTAGGTATGCGTACATATATATTTTAAGATATACGAGGGTGGAGATAAATCACTCGTAGCTTGATTTTCTCATAACGATTTTTCCCCTTCAAATACACTTTTTCCAAATCAACAAATACAAAACACAATATATTATTATGCTATACATATATTATGATTTGATGATTGTTCCAGTGACATCTCAAATACTTTACTATCGTACAAAATTGACAAGCCTATTATTATTGAAATAAGAAATTTATAAGTTCCCTTGCTATACATACTCGGACGTGTGTTTGTGCTAAGGGTACATACAAGTGTACATCGTAAAAGTGAATGATGGGTTGAGAACGCCACAAAAAAAAAGTGAAAACGTCTTAGCTAAGGGTGTATGGACATATTGAATACAGGGCCCCTTTCGTGCGTGGAAAACAATTTGCATGTCATTTAAAATATAATACAAGTGAAGGTTATAAAAATAGTACGACTATAAGTTGTATACATTCCGATGCTTTGCAGAAAAGCTCTATGCATATTCTAAATATTGATAATAGATCGGTGACGGTGCATAAATCTGAATTTTTAATGAAACCTTTGGCAGTGCCAAACGAACAGTGATACACACAATCGCGGATGAGTAGAATTTTCGCTTTGGCTCCACTCGGTGACTCGAGCTCCGCGAACGATAAAGTGCATTAATTTCTCGAGCGTTTGCTTTACCCTCGAGCCAAACGCAATAGGCGCTTTATCGACCAAGTGCAGGGAAAAGCATACAACGAGTGCTCGCTATGCTTAATTGTCGAGTCTTGTCTGCCTGCGCACTTCTCCAAAGTATCGAGCTCTCAAGACTTGAAAATCTACATCGTATAGCGATTCCATTTTGCGCCTCTCCTTCGCGAGGGTATACACACCTTTTCTCATTCGGCTGAATTCAATCTGGCGGACGAGCGAGTCTCGAGAGCTGCTCGGATAGAAATACCGAGATAATATACATTCCATTAATTATCAATTTACATTAATGCCACGACTCGTATAATTCCGCGCACTTTTGTGTGCCCTTTTTTTGTATAGCTATAATGGATACGATGAGCGGCAAAAGGTATATAAATGATGGAGTTGATATGATTATCACGAGATTTGAAATTTCAGACGTACTCAATTGGTTGAAATGTTAAATTGAAATGCTGGCGCCTTTATTCATTTAATTTAAATGTTTGTATACTAAGTAAATGGTAATGTTATTGATAGAAATGCTGATATAAGAGAAATAGTTTAATAGCTCCTGGTGGTATGATTATTGATTGATTGTAACTTGTATTTCCTATTTTAAAATAAAAATCAAATCTATTTTTCACGTAAACCTTGTACCGGGCTTATTCTACTCTATATTTATGTTATCTTTTAAAAAAATAAATTAAAAATGATAGATTGATGTAAATATGAAAGAACTGCGATTATTACGCCAATACACATTTTAGAAACATAATCCAAAGACATATGTTCGATATTGAAATTATGAATATTCTTAGAAGCAACGTATTTTTCGACATCAATTTCTTTACAATAAACATTTTTTATATATACTTATTGGCATGTATTTTATAGTTTTTATCACTATAGCTATAGTTGAGTGACATTATCATGCCTCATTTTATTAAAACTTATAACCAGTATCCACATTATTCTCTTTTATAATGCAACTTAATATCTGAGTTTGACGTTTATATTCCTATACATCAGGTATATAATAATCAATGAAAAACTCGGTTAAACGTCTGTCGACGTGTATCACACGTACATATCGTGTATAACGTTCGTCAATCATGTTTTGTTAAATGTTCATTCATCGATTCAGTCGGCGCTCCAACGAATTCCCATCGCCAACAGGCCAACAGGTTATACACTTTATCATACATCCGCGAGTGCAGTGCGCGATATCGTGCGAGTCATCATTTGTATATCCGATGTATTTCATATGACTCTTTGAAGGAAGAAATCGGCAGCTCTTCATCAAACTTTATACAGACTGAAATCACGTAATTCATCTTCCTGTTATACATTCGCTTCGTATAAATTTTGTACTTCACTTTTCAGCTGTGCTTTATTGCATAATAAAATTGTGCGTGTCTTGTATAATATTTAATCGACGCTGGGACTCCAAGAACTTCGATTAACGAGTACAACTTTCAGTGTGCCTTGCTCAGTCGATTTTCACCAAAGCGATTATACATATATGATAAAAGTGGATCTGTATATTAATATCGTGACAGATATTTTGTAATTTGCAAAGGCGCATCGCGTGCCACCTTTAATCATGAATAACTTTTATAAACGTCTTGCTACGAGCATTAGAATTTTATTTTTCGTGGAATATCAAGACCATGTATTGCATTTTCGACCAAAATGTTACGTTTTTTATAGTTTTGCGCTTATGAGATAATCCTAATTTTCGTAGAGATTTTAAGTTTCAAAATTGAATTTAAAAAAAAACAAAGTACTTCAGTCAGACTTGTTAACTGTTTCAATTACTGGCGAACATTATACTTTTCAATGACGCAAATGTAAACGATGCGGATTTTTAGATTACTTTTATGCGACTGCATATGGCCGCGCGAAATTGTGAGATTCGCGCAGGCATTGATATTGACGCCCGCAGCAACAAGAGAAACATATAAACTGTCCTTCCATCGTCGTTCACTGAATTCAAACGTCACACCGACCCTGCCTCTTCGAATCTCTCTCTCTCTCTTTCTCTCGCTACATATATATACACCAGACGCGTGTGATACTGTTTCTTACTCTCTCGCATACTCGCGCTTTGATTTACTCATTCGGAGACGCGCCCGTAAGTGCTGCGCTTGTGTTTACGAGAAAGTCCATCAGGAACCGCTCAATTATTCCGTCTTGCTGAATTTATCTCATTCTTACCGCAAATAATTCCAGTATTTGTTTTTCTTTTTTTAAATATAACATTTATTTTGATATATCTATAATTATTATTTACATTTAAAAAACCTATGTACTTATATTGCTACTAAAATATTCGATGAATAAACTATAGTTGTTTAACTAACACATTTAAAAAATTGTAGAGATACGAATATGTTACGTCTCTTATGCAGGATTAATAAAATACTTTACGGGGGTGTAGTAGCGACAAACGTGCTTTTTATTTCGCTTATATCTTTTTCTATTTACAACGAAAATTAATATTTGGACTCGAGCGGCGTAGTGCTCGATACAATGAATCTTCCTGTGCTTGCTGAAGTCGATCTGATTTGTCGTTTTTCCTATTAATTTAAACCAGTAAGACGCGTTTACGCATTGACAGCTAACCTCAAAATTACGGCTATATATATCTACATGTGTTTATAACTTATAATATTTATAATTTTGCGTAATATCTGGACTTGGCCGGCGTAGTACTCGTTGCTATTAATCATTTTGTGCAAGATGGGGCTTATGTGATTTATCGTTTTTTAAATTAACTGGAACATAGAAATAGATCGAACAACCTGAAGAGGAGGGACGCTACTGCTTCCCCTTAATAATAAATTTAATTTATTTGATTCTTTTCATAATATCTATATCATGTATACAATACATATAGTCCTATAATCTATTTGATCGAAGGCTGCAGCTTTGACGCATTATTTTTTATCAGAAATACTGATAAAAGGAGAGTTGGACAAAGACGCAATAAATAAATAAGTCGATAACATATGAATTGAAGTTATTTACTTATAATGACTGAATTGGTTTCTAAGTAATATTGTGAAAACAGGGCTGACGAATAAAAATATAAGTTCCTTACTAGTGTCTGTATAGGGTCTATTTACAAAAGACTTGCAAGCATCAAGAACTACTTTATATTAAGTTAAATTAAATCTTAAAATTAAAAAATATCATATAATATTTTTAAGCCAGCTACTTATAACTTCATACTTATACAGTAAACCTAATTGTTTCCTTTTATTTTAAAAGTGTATCTACCTTCCTGTATATACCTTAACCTAAATTAAATTAACGTTCCGGTTCTGCCGGCTTTAAAGTTCCCAAGTACGCGCTATCAATAAATTTAGTACAGGTTGGCAGTACTTTTGGCGCAACATAGACTGGAATGCACAGACGTTATATATCTGTATAGGTATTGTTTATCTTACACTGGCTGTACCGTAATCCTACAGACGATCAAAAACTATACACATACAAGTGGCAACATCAACGTGCGTCGTGCATAGTGCGGGTGGGAAAAAGTGCGTCGACTAAGAAAATTGGAAGTATTATTAGGCAGTGCGCTTTCAAGTTCTGACTATATAAAAGCAAGGAAAAAAAGAGCTCGTTGAAAATATGAAGATAGAAGAGAACCTGCAGTGCACCACTTCAACGCCGAGGAGTATAAAGAACGACGACGACAATAACCATCGCAACCAAAGCTTATCGAGAAATAATGTAAGAGAAAGAGAATCCTTGCAGACATTTTACTCGTGGACGCCAAGTGCAGTGACACTGGCGCGGCGAATGGTCGGCGAGTATCTCTCGTCACCGGTGTTTTCGCACGACGGCCTACAATGGCGTGTCTGCTTGTATCCGCGGGGCATCGACGGAGACAGCGAAGACTATTTCTCCCTTTTTCTCGAGCATATCTTCGATGCTCATTCGATGGAAATTCAAGCCAACTTTGCCTTCTACATACGCAACGCCGATGGTAAACACACGCATCGGCAGGCCAGCAAGCATCTTTTCACCGACTCACGGCCTACCGCGGGTATTTGTAAATATTTGAAAAGAAAGGATCTGACTGATGGTTTCACTGGGATACTGTGTCACGTACAGGTCGAGAGAATCAGTGGATTAAACATTATGTCGGGAGAAGCCTGTAACCCGATGTTTGAACGTGGACAAAATGAAATCAACCATGTAGAGTACACACTAATACCGCGCACCTTGTACTATGGCCAGGTGGATAATAACAATATGGACGATGAGCCGATCGAGCCGTCAGCTGATTTTCGCATAGGAGTCGCCAGTCATTTACAGCTGCTTTTGTATCAGAAGATGTTTAGTGATGTCATTCTAGAAATTGCTGATAAGAAATTCTTTGGACACAAAGCGATATTAGCGTCGCGAAGCCAGACTTTCTATTCCATTTTCTTAAACGATGTAGAAGTAAAGAGGACCAACATAGTTAAGATTACCGACATTAACGTTGACGTTTTTAGAGAGCTTCTCAGGTTTATATACACAGGAATCGCTAACGTAAAAAATAAGACATTTGAGCTTTATTCTGCAGCTAACAAGTATGCTTTAATCGATTTGAGGAGTGCGTGTGAAAAGACTTTAATTGAAAATCTCAATGTTGAGGATGCTGCCAAAATTCTAATACTTGCTGATCGTCACAACGCTTCTGAACTAAAAGAAAAAGCTATAAATTTTATAAATGAAAATGCTCCACAAGTTATTAGGACTGCAGGTTACAGGCTTCTTGTGGACTCCTACTTGCATTTGATTGAACAGCTTTACTACTATAAACACACTCTTTAAAAAGTTGTAAGTTTTAGTTTTATCATTATCATTATAGTTGTAATTCTTACATTGCTGTAATTTTTGAAAACAGCCGATAGCTTTTCAAAAGTTTGACTAAAATTATGATTAGAAATTTTAATTATTTTAGAAGCAACGTAATTAGGCTTGAAAATGAATTGATATTATTAACTGCAAATCATCGAGCGCTGTAATGACTAAAATACTGTTTATTGTTAGTAAGATTATTTTTTAACAAATTTTATAAATATGGACATTTATTTTTCAGAGGTTCCGATAAGCTGCATGCAGGGTGGAAAATAAGAAATATTTTTGAAGAAGCTGGTTTTTCTTATTTACATGATTTTAATTGTTTACTACTTATCTGTGTTCAAGTGTAGTTATTTGAAAGTTATTTATGACATTGTTAGTGATATAAATAATTTATAAGTTATTAATGTAAAAAATTGAAAGGATGCATTTAAATGTTGAAAAATTTTTTCTCAATACAATATTAAGTTTTTGAATTTATACACTAATACGCATTAATACATTTGTGTCTTTTATATATATATATTATGTGTATATTAATTTAGTTATAGAATCATTTTATTTTCTATAGTAACTACAGTACTTACAGTAATTACTACAGTATTACATCAATACAGTAACACCTTCGGTAACTGTTACTTTTGAGAATCAACTGAATTGCTTTATTTATCCAATTATTGAATGTTTACTAAAGTTAAATAAATTAATTGTCACATAAAAAGACGGTACATTTTTTCTATAATTAATGGAGTTAAAGTTAAAGTTTAAATCTTTGGCATTATTCTTGCTGTATTCAGCTAATTTTGATATAGTAGCAGCTTAAAATTCACCTTAGAAGTAAAGGTCATTCAGGTATAATACAAACAGCTCAGAAGGTATTACTATAACGATGTTTCTAACATTCACAAATTTATATTACAAAAACACTTTGCTTTACAAAATTACAAAAAAATAAAAAAAAAATTTTTTTTCCTAGTTTCTTACAGTTATAACTACATAATTATTGATTGCGCTCACTTATAGCATCAGTGATACTCCTTAAAATAAAGTGTAATCAAAAAGATTGTCAAAAAAGGTGCGATAACACTTTGATCTTACTGGTTCTGCTCTCGTTATGGTCACCAAAAAAAAATCGCTCTATATACTACCTTACTACCTTACATGTCCCAATAATCAAGAACACCATGGACCTAAATATACATAATATATAATCGTTAAAAATATGAAATCCTGATTTATTCGGTATCGGTGCAAGCTCCGCATGAATCACCAATTAGTTAATACACCGCAAAATCCTCGTCGAAGTGCAATAAAGAGACGATCGCGCGCTCCCGCGGCCTCATAAGAGTCAGAAAATACATATACGAGGAGGAGAGAAGACCGAAAATAAAAAAGAAAAATCCAAGAGCCGAGTGGACGCGCATGTCTCGTTGGCGTGGCGTAACGAAGAGCATCAATGTCGATTGGCAAAGCGTTCACCTTCGTGACGCAAGTTATTTTATTCGATTCGCGCGAAACGAGGAGCCTTCGCGCGAGCTATAAGTCAAGGCCCCGGACGGAGGCGCGTCTCCCATAAACTTCTTATCGTCGTCGTCGTCGTCGTCCTGCTTTGTGTATATACACTTTGTGCAAGAAATACGGCGACCTGGGAATTCTCACTGAAAAATGTATCTCGCTGCGAAAAGCCGTTACTCTTGGTTTTTTCTTATACTCTATGCGTGGAACGGCGATCGGTAAATGAATTAATTAGGGAACTCGTGGAAGCGAATGACGATTTATGTGGGACGATTTACGCGCGGAAACGAGTTTCGACTGGTGTTAATTATTGCCCCTAGAAGCTTATAACTCTGTTAAGTTCGTAGATTACTTCGTTCGTAGGTGATTTATTGCCGGTGATGAGTTCGGCGCTAGAGTTGCCACCAATTTGAATTTCTTTATTGAATTATATCATGATTCTTCGTGATTATTGATTTAATGATTGATATTATAGCTACTTGGTGGATAGTTTATTATCAATTTTTAAATGCCATAAATACAAGTAAGAAGAAGATGTAATTTTTAATATAACGTATATGAAGTATGATCATGTAGTTGTTGCTGTTCTTACCGAGGGGCTTCAACCTTCATAATAACGATATTAATCTATAATCCACATTTGATAGTGACTGCATCGAAAAAGTTAATTTGGCACGTGAAAAATGACTGTACTCCCATGCTTTTTTCTTCCTTTTTTCTCAAGCCTGAGCTGTACATAGCGCATTCTTTCGAAAATCAATTATTCAAACAAATCCCGCGTGATCCGATAAATTTTCAATCAACCGAGCTATGAAGCGACACCCAAAAGCATTTAGCGATGTCGTTGAACTCGTAACTTCGCCTATATACCGCGATCTCATCACCTAATAGATCCATCCCACGTCGGTGACTCGGCGTCGTCCCGGCGCTGATAATAAGTCCGACGACCTCATCTCCCGTCGCGCGCGATTCCAAAGAAGAGAGAGAGAGAGAGAGAGAGAGAGAGAAAGAGTTCATGCATTATTCCGGAAAAAATTAGCTGAATATCGAAGGCAAGTCGAGGCGCGCGGTATACTCTAACGTAAGAAACCATCCGTGCGTATAATACTCGAGATACCATCTGGGATTCGATATAAAAAATTGTTTCAACGTTATTATGGTAATCTATTCTCGGTATCGTATTGCAAACTTGAGTTATATTATATATACTTACGTTTCCGCGTTTGGATGTAGAATAATAGGTGGATGTAATGAGATCTGATTTTTGACTCAACGTCTTTAACTTATATTGCAATTATTTGATGCAACATGATATTATTTAACTATACGTATGAAGTTAAACTGTTTACCAGAAACGAGCAAAAATGATGTGCGATAACTCGATATTCATAACAATTATTTTTGTTATTTGAATAATGCAGCAAAGTTTCTCTGGTAGAAATGTTACGGTGTTCCTAGTCAATTTTTAGCCAGATTTTTTAAATATATTGAATTTTCACTATTATTTATGCGGTTCTATGGCCTGCATACAAACGGGACACTGTATAATTGAAAGCTAGTTCAAAACTGCCGAACAATATAAATCTTAATGCAGAACATTTGGAGGAATATTGTTCCCTTAATAACAACAAAACGTTGGCCAGTCAAACTCTTCAATTTTCTACCAGGGAATTTCGAGAAATGATTAATTATGCATTACTGTATTTATTAATATATATGTAGCCAGATTTCTGTAACATTTCAAACTATTTATTTTACCTCGAAATATTGTAGGTATGGTATGCACATGCATACCGATATGTAAACTTGAAATAAAATAAATTGCACGAGAGGTATAATTTTCATTTAATTATATTTTCGATTCACGCAATACAGAAGCATATTTTATATACTTGGCCAAACTCATATAAATACCCATTTAAAATCATTTGAATAACGAAGTAATTTTTGCTAAGTAGCCAGCTACTATACCAATCATTTCGAAAGTATACAGCCATTATCATCTTATTTATCGATTCCCATTTTTTCGCTCCACAGATGCAGAGTACGGAGCTCAACGTGCTGAGAAGGCTAAAGAGCGTCTTTTTAATTACGAGCTGTTTCATATTACTGGTAAGCAAATTATTTCAATTGCTCGAATAAACATTTTATTCATTTTTTATATAACATTTTTATGCTCGTGCGGCATCATCCTTGTTTTACTTCGTTACCGCAAAAATATAGAAATTTTAAATTGCTCGCTGTATAAATTACATATTTTTCATTTGAATTTCGTTGACAGCTTCATTTGAACGTTATCTTTGACATTCGCGAAACGTAACTCGGTCACGGTTCAAAGTATTTTTACAGTAATTTTTCTTCGCTCGTCTCATCGTCACTTTCCCATCATATCTCGTGCAATCGTGTATAGATTCCGTCGATTGCACTGCATACGCGAAGCTACGTCGATATACATGTCACGAAAAGCTTACGCGTACGGGCGTTACAGTCCGCGAATGAGATCTCATTGATAAATAAGTGGTCTGATCGATGTGCGTTGAAGGTACCGAAGGATGCGGGAGTCTGGGGCCACGGGAGACTGATGGATCCGCCGGCTCGCAACAGCATGTGGCGCTTCGGCTTCCCGAATCCCGTCAACTACAACGACAACGAACTTTTCTGCGGCGGGTACGCAGGTTCGTCTTTCCTACCGGATAATCATTTACTATTTCTGATGTGCTTGGAAATATTTTCCTAGTCCCTTTTCTCAACTACTTCAACTGTCTAAGCACTTGAGTAATATAATCAATTGCGTATCCTTTAAATGAACAAACTTTGTTCATTATATTTAAAAAAAAAACTGCACGACGAGCCATATTATAATATTAGAGTGTTGGTGTGGTTCTATTTTTCAACATTAATTATGAACCATTTATATCTGAATTTTTCAAGTGCATTAAATACATAAGGACATATTTATTATAACGAAAAGTCCCAGAATTTACATGAGAAAATTAATGAGTTTGGAAATTTAACAGTGTAAAGTCAAGTACTAGTAATTGGTCAGGCATTGTACATACATATATCTGGTAATAAGTTCAGTCAATAATTCTCAACGATCGTCGGCCAGCTGTGTACTTTATCTTTTTTTTTTTATTAAAGTCTGTACAATTAAACTGAAATACATTCCCAATTACACGTATTTCATAGTATATAGTATATTAATCGCAAATATTATACACTGTGATATTCGGAACAAAGGCTGCAGAAATATGTTAGTGCGGTCTTAAACAATTTCGTATGCAACTACAGGCAAATCGAGAATTCAATTTATGCACCGAATTAATTACATTTCTTCAATTTTACCATAATGCGACTTTCTCGATATATATACAAATAACGTTGGCGTTGCGCACACTCCTTTCACCGCGATGCTTGTTTGTGGTTATTATATGACGAGGGGCAAGGCCGACGACCCGATCCAAATTCAAAAGTACGAGTACTCGCGTAACTCAAAGCTCGGACTTTTACTTGCGGATCGTGCACTTTGATTATACAAGATGAAAAATGCACCGCTTGGAAAGGCCAACCGAATGACGTGTGAACCTATCCATCTCAATTCGATATTTTTTAATATTAAACGTTGTTCCCTTTAATTTTACACAAAGCCCAAAGATAAATCAATTCATGTTCCTTTTTTAAAGTAGCGAACGAATTTCATTGTCATTTTATAATGTTGAACGGAGTAGTTCGATGTATTACTACACGGGCTCGAATTCCTGGGAATAAAATACGGTATACGTGCGCCTGCATGATTGATGAGATCGGTGTTTTTCGCGTCGATTAACTATTTAGTGTATATTTCCCTTTTATCAGTGCAATGGATCCAGAACGAGGGAAGGTGCGGCACGTGCGGCGACGCTTATCACCTTCAGGAGCCGAGGCCCCACGAGGCTGGCGGTGAATACGCCAAGGGAACGATTGTCAGGCATTATCAAGTTGGACAGGTAAGTTATCCCCTAAGGCTCTCTCCCCCCCTCTCTCTCTCTCTCTCTCTCGCGCTTGTTCTCGCCTCTCTGCACAGCGATTGTCTATATAAGGCACCCGAGCAAAGCCTATAATCGTCTCGGCCAATGATAGTCTGTTCCATTATGTCGAACCCTCGCAATCGATTTAGTAATCGATCGCAGTTCATTGAATGCTCTTTTTTTTTGAGCCGAAGATCAATAAGGTTGATGGTATCTAGAATCATCACCGCTCCACTTCCGCGAAATGAACGGATTGACGTTTCGAGTTTTCTATAAGCTTGAAATTCTTATAATTAATGGAGTGCTATAGTGGCAATTATGCAGAGATGACAACAAGAGCGAATTCTATCAATATTGATCAGGTCTCTGGTGGGATTACTTGACATGCTAAACCCGCGGCGCTTCTTTTGCAGGAAATCGACGTCGAAGTAGAACTCACGTCCAATCATCAAGGCCACTTTGAAATGTACGTTTGTCCGAACAATAATCCTGCCGCGGAAGCTTCGCAGGAATGCTTCGATAGGTGAGCCTTTCATAAATTTCAAATCTGTTTTTAAAAAGTACTTACAATTTATTATGCGACTTGTGTAATAAAAGATTCGCGACTGTTCGCTGTCGAGGTACTCGAAAAGTTCTAATGTAATAAGTAAATTCATTATTTTAACATGGTATTTGAGTTGTCGAAAACTGCTTGCTAAAAATTATTATCGGAAAAAAACGATCGGAAAAGGTTCTGACGAAATATTTATTTTCATTTGTTTTATTGATTTGCTATTCGTCATATATAATGAATTAATTGTTCACACTTTAATTAGACAATTGCGAGAGTCGAAAGGGCCTACAATAACGAACCTTGTATACGCCGTGCATTTGTACAATTGTTGATTATTCGTGCGCACACATTGTTTGACTTTATGCGTCTGATGCGTAATCTCAGTCAGGCCGCAGCAGCCTAGCGTCAGCAACTCACCGAATGCTTCACAGGGAATTAAGTTACACCTTCTTGGTTTTATCACTGCTTTTACCCCTTCCAAATGGCCACTTTCTCACTGAGCTGGTGATTACGAAAAAATGACTGCAGCTTCATTAGCAAATAGACCTTTGACGCTGGAACTATACTTTAAATTAAAATGACAAAAAAAATCTTAATGTTTAAAATAAAGAATTCTAGAAGTAGAACAACGATAAAAATATATGTAATATCTACCACGTTATATAGACCGATTAAAATCACAACACGGCGTTTTCTCATCAAGATAGTATTTTACCAATAAAATACTACCAGCATATTTCGACGAGTCTCGGACTGTAGGGACACCTATAGTTTTAGTGCATCAAGAAATTTGACAATGTTATTATTTTGTGATTTTTAGGCATCCCCTGTATTTATCCGGGACCGACGACGTTCGGTTCCTGATTCCAGCTGACTCGGAAAAGAAAGCCATCTTCCGTTACAAGGTCACTCTTCCTCCGTACCTCACCTGCTCTCAATGCGTTTTACAATGGACATATTATACAGGTAATAAGATCGTAATTCATTTAAACAGATAATTTCACTAGGTAATGGCAATTGCTTTTCAACTGTACATCTGATCGGAATTATATAAATTTAAACTGATATATACTGAATGTGAACATGATAACTTTTAAAACAATTGAATTTAATTACCTAAAAAAATGAAATTACTAAATAATGACTAAACGGCTAAATTTTGTAAAGCTTTCAAATTTAATGTGGATCAAAATAACACTCGAAATGTTTTACGAACATTATATTAAATTGAATCAAATTACTTTACGCTCTAATAATAAAATTATACAATTACTCGCAGTTCTCAAATTTATGTAAAAATCGGCCTTTTTACATTTTCGCGCACGACATTACGTAATAATCTCTGTTATTGCGAGCGAATTATTGTAACATCTACCTATACATGTATGCTGATTTGGACTATAACTGCAGGAAACATGTGGGGAACCTGCGACAACGGCACTGAGGCTGTCGGCTGCGGTAGACCCGAGACTTTCAGGAATTGCGCGGACATCAGCATTGTTACAAGTGCCGCCGGCCTACCGCCTATTTTCGTTCAGCATGACAATCCGTTCCTGTTGTACTACAGAGATTACAACTCGCCCACCAGTGTTTTTCCCCTTATCATCAGGTACTTTCAATCTGTGAAATCATTAGACGATTTACAATTGTTTATTTACTATAATTAAGGTGGTTCTTCACGCGAAATTGTTGCTCGATTTAAAAAAAAAATGTTTATTACAATGAATTATAAATTTTAGGATAGTTTTACTTGATATTAGTATCAAAACAAGTTTCATATTCTATTTTTACATTATTACCTGCAGTGTTTCTGTCAAGTAATGCAGGTTAATAATAGTGCACAAACTTACAGAACCAAATATATTTTTTCATGATAATACCCAGCACTTCGATTTCCCGAAAAACCAGCTTAATATGTAGTTTTTTTCAATTAAAAAATTAAATTTGTAATATCTCATAAAAATTTCACTATTTACATTATTAGTGTTACAGTAGTTCAAGTATTGCTAATAATTTAAAGTCTATTGCAATGATTAAAATTATCTGCTACTGCACTGACAATAAAAGTAAATATTTCATTATTTCCAAAATTTGATTTCTTTTTGAGGAGCTTTTTTACTTTATTACGTAGAATTTGTTTATTAATAAATGTTATTTTATTTCAGGTCTCAAGTTTGCTATCCAAATGATCTCTACCGTCGTATTCCTGGGATGGATATGTGGTGTCAGACGAATTGCCTGCGGTATCCGCCAAATTGTCCCTCGTCCATTTGCACTTGCCCGTAAATATCATCATTATAATTTATATGTATCAACTAATTAATTTATTATTTATTATATACAGTCATTGAACAAAAAATATTTTATAATTTATAAAAAATATAAACTATTTTAATGTGTCTGCATTAAGAGCGATACAAAAATAAGTTTCTGAGGCTACAGTATTTTTGAAAATTTATTTAAGTTTATAAATTATAAGATACTATAAATTATAAGATACTAAAAATTAAAAAGATAATAGAAATTATAGAGAAATATGTAGTTTCATATTGCAAATTGTTAGTTTGTGAATAATGTTGAACTAAAAAATCAGGAGTTCAGTGTTATGGGTTATAAGCAACAATATAATGAAAAATACACTGATATTCAACCAGAAATATATATTAATAGATAAATATAAATTATAAATACATAAAATAATATAATATAACAGTATAAAAAATGTAATATCTATTTTCTCAGTAAAACTGTATTTCATTTTACAGGGAAGTTTGCGAACCAGTTGGAGAAATTGCCGGCCGAGAAGGAGCAACCGAGTATTGCTTGGACCAGTGTTTGGTGTATCCGAGTAAATGTCCAGCCAAACGGTGTCGATGCCATTAAACATATAAAGACGAACAATTGAGGAACTGTATAAAAAATGAGGTCGGAACTGTATAAAAAATGGTCGTCGAGTCGAATACCATTAAATTTCGATAAATATTGTCTTGCGCATGAGAGAGCCTGGAGCATCTGCGGGAGTCGCCAGTTAGCACCGCGAAAGCAACAAAGTGCCTAAGAACCACTGTAACATAGGCGGGCGACCTCCACATTTACCTACATGCCGAGCACTGAAAAATTGTGACGCTTAACTGTTTGGTAACGAAAAGGGGGGGGAGGGGCCAATCATAACGCTCATAGTGGGCCCCGTTCGAAGCAGCAGGCATCCAAATTTTCGGTGGCTGGCATCGTCAAACACGGTAATAAATCTTTTCGCCGCTGCACTGATAAGAAAAAAGGGATCGGAGCTGCTGCTTAGAAGGTAGGTGCGCGACACCACTGCCGCTTGGTGCGGTATCCCGCCAATTCGGGGAAGCAGCCGCCCCCTCGATTCGGTAGCATTACCGCAGCGTGCCGCTGTCTCGAGTCGGGACAACTATAATTGAGAGACACTTTTTACTATGCAGCAGCTCTCCCTTTTACAATATCAGGCTCCGTTTTTTTCTCCGCGAAGGGAACGCTTCCCGGAACACAAAATAAATATTATTTTTCAACCAATCACTCGATTAACCCGTGTAACAGACCAACATACAAGATTCGTCTTTTTATTCGACCCTAAACCTCACGCTAGAGTTGGAGGAACTGTGTCCTGAGCAAACACGGAAGCAGGATCCCCGCGTACATACTTTGCAAAACGATGTTATTGCCGCGAGCAATTTTTAAACGGGCATTATACCGGATTTGCTGATAGACCACAGTCTTTGGCGCCTGTTTTCTGGGCGGAATTTTTTCATTTGCGCGAGAAAAGAGTCACACCTTGGTCTTTTATTTCGCACCTGTACTAATCCGTTTATGTGCCCAATTATAATTGAGTTACTCAGTTAGAGGCATGGTCCTCGCGCGTCATGAATATATGTATGCATGTACGTGTCGTGCTCGAATTTCATTGTCGGGAAAGTTAGATTTTGTAAGAGCGAATTAATAAAGAATTGTCGAAAATAAATGAAAAATATTTAAATCCACTGATTGTTTATTTGCATATACCTTATTAACTAAATGTAATTGTAGAATAATTGCTTTTTACTTGAAATCCCATAAGTTAAAGCTTTAAACTGAAATATTAATTATTAAATATACTATATATGTCAAACAAAATAGAATACATAAAACAAATACTTCTAGTATAATACCTATATACAGGAAACGTGCATAAGTCGGAAAGATTCCTACCTTACCGGTTCTTGCATTTAACGAAATATATAAAGATAGAAATTATTTTTTGGAAAATACTCTTTGTTAGCACCTGGGGAATGATATAAGCATTACGTGAATTATGGATGGAATTTCATGAAACTTGAACCACGTAATGTTTACATCATTCTCGAAGTGCTAGAATCTTTCCTCTTAAATGTAAATTAATTAGATTTTAATTAAAATTCATAAATTATTAAAAATATTATCAACGCTTTTCAAATTTCGCAGCCTGCTTTTAGATTTATACATTAATAATTGTAAATGTGAATTGGTTATTAGAAATAGTCACGTACTCGCGACTTGCCTATACAGGACACCTTTCTCTTGCTATAGGACACCTTCGTCTTCCTCTTGCGAGATAAGCACCAACTGGAAAACCGCGAGCGGAGCTTGCAGATGGACGCAGTCTTCCTCGGTGTTCGTACGACCGATTCGACGAAACATTTCTCGCTCGACTTCAATATTAATAAACGAATTTATTCACATGTTTTAGACTAACTTTCACTCGACGACCACCGATACCCATCCTCCCATGTAACAAAAAATCTCTATAAATTAATATTATTACATCATCATTAACAATTATTGCATTGACAAAAGCTTTTTAGTTGATTAACCCTTATATCGATTCGACAAGCGAGAGTATAATTATTCTACGAAAAAAGCGCGAGCACGAGAGATTAATTAATATCTCCAGCTTATCGCGCAACGATTGTCGAGCCCTGCAGGATCAGCAAAACTGTCGGGCTGAGCGCCGAGCAGCGGAATAAGCGCACTCATGCTCCCACATATAGGTATATGCAGCTTTAGAAACTTCATAGCTCGTACCTAGTATATAATACCTACATCCGCTCAAGGTGCTTAGGGTAGCTGTTCGCGCCTCGCATTCGCGCGCTGCTGCTTATTAAGCCCGAAGGCGACGATTCACTTTACTATGTTTCGCTGCAGCTCCGAGCGATAATTCATCTACGGTCCAGCCGCATTGTTGCGCCGTCCGTTAGATTATGTAAACATCGCCATTGTAACCGGATCAGTCTTGCCGTAACTTTGTAACAGCTGCATTATTTCGCAGGATTGGATTAGTCTGCGATCACGAACTTTGTACGTGGTGATGAAGGCGAAACTGCGCATTAGCGTACAAATATACTTATTGATTTGATTGACGATGAATTGCAGTTAAAGGTATATGAAAAATCCAATCGACTGCAGGCAGCAGGACGTTATCTATTTAGTGTTAAACTGAAAATAACGAGGATGGAACTTATTAAAAAGATAGTTGCAGTTTCATAAGTAGGTAAGAGTAATAAATAATGAAGTGCACTGATTTTCAAAATAATTTTAAGATATAACATCATAAAAAGTAAAAGTGTTGACATGAATATTCGTAATTTATAAGTTTATGTAGGCTAAAAAATTTAAAAAATCTGCGTATTACACTGAACTTACTTTTTTTATTTTTCTTATGTTTTAAAAAAGTAAATACTTAATAATTTAAAACAATTTTAAGTGATTGATTTGTGGGGTGTGCGGAAAAGGATGAGAGGAGGAGGTGAAATAAATATAATACTTATGTTTAAAGTAATCTGGATATTTATTCCTGGCAGAGAAGCTGCCAGTAGCTTTGAGTCTCGGAGTAGGTCTGCTCTTGGATCATTACATTGGCTTACACATAATCTCGGTATCTGCTTGTATTTGGTATCGATGACTGCATGTATATATATGTACGTGTATTCGTTACAGTGCCCACATTAGTCCCCTTTTACATTATTTTATTAAAGAGGCTGGCTGCATAGTAAGGCCTTTTGCGCTTAATATTATTATACGAAAATGATCGACGATTGCATTTAGGTGATGCATTGTTATAGATGAATGCTTAAATTTTTGCATTACTATTACATGTGAAAATGATCGACACATGCATTTAGGTGATGCATCTGTCGTGAATGAACACTTATTTATGCATTGCAATTTACATTGTGTGTAAGATAATCGGCGATTGCATTAAAATTATGCATTATTATTAAACGAACACTTATTTTGTGTATACATGTAAAAATGATCAGCGATTGCATTAAGTGATGCATGTACGCTTTTTTGTGTATTAACATTAAGTGTAAAAATGATCGGCGATTGCATTAAGTGATGCATGTACGCTTTTTTGTGTATTAACATTACGTGTAAAAATGATCGGCAATTGCATTGAGGTGATGCATGAACGCTTATTTTGTGCATTTGACATTACATGTAAAAATGATCGGCGATTGCATTGATGCGATGCATGAACGCTTACATTGTGCATTTAACATTTACATGTAGTAATGGGTTGATTAGTGTAAGCGCTTGTTTGTTCGTGAGGATATATGTAGCAGTGTCGTTGAGGTGTGTTGATTAGTAGATCCAGAATCATATAAATTTACAAAATTGCTTGCACCTTGCAATTGTCTTTTTACAATAGTGGTGGTTTGCACATTTTGGAACTAAGCGTGCAGTTGTTTTATACGATTGTTGCTAAAAAGTTTAATTACAAGATTTACAATTTTTGATGATTTTTCTGTAGTTAAAAAAATTCAGTTTTGGTTTGATTGAATGTAGATGCAAACAAGCAGTCTAGCGTGTATAAATGTGTAAGAATTGATGCTTGTTGCAGTTAAAATTTATGTTTGGACCATAATTTACGACGGGACATCACAAAAAGTTCTTGTGAATTGCACTTTCTGTTTTTCTTTTTTTTTTTAAAGTTAAAGAAACTGTGTGTGCTGGAAGAGCAGTAAAAATACAGAATGAATATAAAAAGGAGAAAAATAGTGAATGAAAAGAGGTCCAAAGGTATGGTGTGTGTTCGTCTATGTGAAAAAAGTATGCGGAAAACAACTGCAATGCTATGTGGTGTATGGTGTATGTTCGTAGGTGGAGGCGCTCCACAGTCCTTCGCTGTTGCGCAGTTGGCTGTCAGGAGACGCTCATGGTGGGCATGTGTGTCCTTAAGATATCCCCGACTCTGGTCCAGCTGCTAAGAGAAGACATTGCTTCGAGCAAGCCGGGCCAGAGCCCGTGGGGAAGCTGAAAGGCAGATAAGAACAAAATTTGCTTGATTAATACATTGTTTGTCCACTTGCAAGAGTGACTTCTTTCCTCCAGCTGCTCTTATGACTCGTTTTTACGCAGTAACAGGGTTCTTTTTGGGTGAGAGTGCGAGGATAGTGGTACATACCTAATCTCGATGTTAGTATTAAATCTAACTTTTTTAGTCCCTTTAATCAATCCGTCTCAAGAATGTCTAGTTTTCTCTTTTTTAAAATGTTTGGAATTAATTTTTTTCGTTTTTTATTTGTTTGATTATCGTCGAGAACGGAGGGAACGGTGCTGCTCCTGTTAGGTGTGAAAGTGGCTGGAGCGCCTTGTGTGTTATGCCCTTTATGTGTGGTCGCA
This sequence comes from Megastigmus dorsalis, assembly GCA_900490025.1. Classification (NCBI taxonomy): domain Eukaryota; kingdom Metazoa; phylum Arthropoda; class Insecta; order Hymenoptera; family Megastigmidae; genus Megastigmus; species Megastigmus dorsalis. The sequence continues at coordinate 24,510 of UELU01146576.1, read as the reverse complement.
TTTTGCTGTATTTTGTTCGGAACGTTATCCGTGTCATTATTTAATTGGTGGATATATAACGCTTTCCGGTAGGATCGCATCATAGTCATGATCGTCCCCCGGCCCTCATTGAAGACTCGTCCGCGTTGCCGCTCCGATGCACCTGAGTTTGCACAACTATGTTGTTCGGTCTAGATATTTTATCTGAATCCAGGGTAAGGAGATGGGGGAAAGCCGATGTACGCGGTGCTGTGTTATCAGCCTGGGAGAAGGTTTCGGAATTCTCTACGCGATCGACCAGCTGCCGAGCAGTCGTTTTTGAGGGTAAATTTATGTTAGGCGATAGAGAGTGCTGCAATGTGCCTCCACCTGCATTACGGCCAATATTCGTGATAGGATGGCACGCTTCAGGATTGAACTAATTTAATTCTTCTGCCAAATAGTAAGCCGGTTTGAGGCGTTGTGCATTAACGGGTATCTCTTTGCCGTTTTTTTTCTATGGCGTAAATGCGTCCGTCTGGGTGTCGCGATACTATTTTATGAGGACCGGTGTAGGGTTGTGTTAGAGGTGGTTTAACTGCTTTAATCCACTCGAAGACATGTGTACAATTGTTTAAATCTTTAAAGACGAAAGGTTTAATCGAATTTTTATGTGTAACCGGCACAGGTTTCATCCGCGACATGTAACCTTTAAATTCTGATAAAAATACGTCACCGTCGCGACGACGCGTCGGTGGCTAAGTCCCGAAATTCGAGTAAATCGCCTGGTATTGTTAATTTTGTGCCGTACAAGAGCTCTGCCGGATAAGCGTCTGTATCTAATCGCTCTCTAGTGCGTAATCCTAATAAAACTGTTGAAAGGACTCTTGTCTCCATAATGCGCCGAGTTTTTATTTTGCGTTTTTTTTTATTATTATGTTTGGTTTGGTCGACCCAACGGTTTTATGAATTTGTATGCTTTTATCCCGTATTTGTTGTGGAAGAAGCAGAGTCGTCTTCGTTCTCTGCTCTTGCTGCGCTCGCGTCCCAGCGACCTTGCGCGTTCGCGAGTTTTGTCGGGAGGAGAGCAATCGCGATGATGAGTTTCTTTATTATACAGAGCGTCGATTTTCGCGATTGCTTCTGTGAGCAATTGCGCCTCTGTTGACTTCATTTCACAGATCGGTACACACGCGTCATATAGAAGAGCGTGTACTTGGTCTGCGCGCGCGATAGAAGCGCTCTCGTTTTCCGGTGTGGGTTCGTTTACTATAGAAAAACGCGAATATTTGGTGTCAAGTTTGCCTTCCATGCTTTCAAAATTAATGCACGCGACATTTCCTCTCCCGCCAGATCAATTAACTCGTTAAAATAAGTCGATGGCTTTCGTATGACCATTAGGCAGCCTCCAAATAATTTTTGAAGTTTCGAATCATCCGATTGCGTGTATTTCTTGATTAGTATGTTTTTGAACACGTTGCAACGATTATTAGGCCTGAGTTGCTTATCGAACCATGTCGCCGGGTCGTGTTGCCAGAAGGGCATGTGTATTTGCTTAAAATCGACGCTAGAGCGAACTATGGGTCGATTTTTGTTGCCAGGTGTGTTTACTGTATTATTTTGATTAGGTAACGGAAAATCAAAGTTGGTGTTAAGAGTGTTTGTTTCTGAATCATAGGTAGGAGGATTATTATAATTGCTTGTTGACTGATTTGAATTTGAATTTTGTTTTTGAAAGTTCTGCGAATCTATTGTTTGAAAATGTGTATTTACCGACCTGTTTATTATTGAAGGGTTACTTAGTAATTCGTTACTTGTTGTGAAAAAGTTTGAATTTTGTGTCGGTGTAACGACATTTTGTACGCTGGAACTGCTTGGATATATACGATTTCCTCATTAATAATTTTATTTAAAATGATTTTTTATTTTTACATATTATGCCTAGCTTGCTACAGTATTTATTATTCAATAACATACCCTCTAGTATAATTTTTGTGATATTTGAAATCGCAGAATGATATGTTTATTCATTGAAAGCAATTATAATGTTACTATTTACAATCGAATTTATGTTATGTACTTAACATATTATTATATTATCTAATTTACAACTAAAGTTTTAAACAAAAATACATAATAAATAGAATATAAATTTTTTTTGTAGGAATATTCGAATTTTATTTACGTGACGTAAAAAAATTTGAGGACGTCCAAATACAATTGGAACTTAACCATGTAGGTAGCTATATAGCTAGCAAGATTTAAGATTTGAATCGTAAACCTCGGCAAAGTATTAATAGAAATAGTCTATTGATGGAATCGCCTAATAGTGACCAAAATAAAAATCAAAATGAAAATTATGGAAGTCAAATAAACGCAAGTAATGATGGCATGGAAAAAACAAGTTATACTACTAGTTCTGACAGCGAAAGCAGCAGTAGTACTGAAAAAGAATCAGACAATGACGCAGTATAAGAATTAGAGTATTCTTTTATTGTTTCACGTCATTGATGTGAGATTTTATTGGTTTTAAAACCGCAAGCAGAAATTGCTATAAAAATAAATATATAATATAAAATGCATTAGATGCTTTTATATTCATTTCAAATTTTCCTTTTTAAGGCAATCCGTATGCATATACTTACTGATATTTATTATCATACACTTACTGATATATAGATAATTTTTAATATTTTAACATTTTCTAACCAGAGCACTATTCTTTGCTATATTTTAAGTGACAATTTTTCAGCTCCTCTGTGTAGTAGGAGAGAAAAATAGTATGTAAAACTTCTTTTTACTAGTCAGTACGGATTACCCTTGAAGCAGATGATGATATTTATTTATAAAAAAAATAAACCTACTTTTATTAAAAATATTTAAAATTATAAATTTGAAGTTTTAATTTGTATCATATAGGATACAAGATTGTTTGCACGGTGACTAGACATATGTTTAAATTATTAATTTAAACGAACTAGAGTTTGAACAGCGCGCGTTGCGCGCCCTAACCTAGAAGACGTTTAGACTTCCTGACTTAGACGCTCGTTTAGACGCATACGTACTACATCAGCCAATCACATAACGTTTATCTTGGCTTCACAACATCCGGTCATCACTTTTTTATATAGGGACTTATAAACGCATATTGTTTCAATAATGGTTCGTTAAAGTGTATATTATACGATGAGTTACAACACAAATTTAAATTGTTTTTAAATTATCATATTATTACTTGTCGAAAATAAATGTGAATAGAAAAGTATTTTTCTCTAATTAGTCACAGTACAACAAATGTATGAATAAAAATGTCACGAAAAAAAAGATAAAAATAATCAACTAAAAACCCCACACAAGAAAAAGAAAACCTCGTCTTAGCCCTCCCACATTATTAACAGAAAAAAAAAGAAAATAACAAGTCAAAACGCTGAAGAAAAAAATACTTATTCCAATGTGAACAATCACAATGGGACGATTATTGAAGGTAAGTGTATCGCTCGACAGTTGGTATATGCGACTGATATATACATCGTTCATTTACCATATTATATACGAGATCTACAACGCCATCGACTCCATATCTACGTCTATCTCTCTTGAGAGAGAATTAAGGGGATATGCTATAGTCGGGTAGATTCCTACCGTAGCGGCTTTGCATTTAACGAAATCTATAAAGGCAGAGAATAATTTTTGGAAAAAACTCTCTATCACCACGTCGGTAACGATGTATACATTAAGTGGTTCCAGTTTCATGAAATACCATCGACGATTCACAGAGATTTTTGTTGTCGAAAATTTCGGAGATAAAAATCTCTAGGAATTACGAAAGAAATATTCGTAGTCAATAATCTCTGTGAATTGTGAATGAAATTTCATGAATCTGGAACCACGTAATGTTTACATCGTTACTGAGGTGGTTTTATAAAAACTGCTTAATGTGTGATGTAAGAATATGCGTAAAAAGTAGATTCCGTTTTTATATGAATTCCGTTTTAATGAAATTATTTTAAAAAGACATACAAAAAAGTTCGGTTCTTTAAAAATGCATCCTTAAAAACTGCTAAAAACTTATATAAATTGATATTATATTATTTTTAAATATGTTTATAAAAAACGTAAGTAGTACTTTTCGGTCACAAGATCGTAAAATCTTACGACCGTGTGACGAACAATATTTTTTGATGGAGTATCCGTAAACTTGTCTTTAAAGATTCTTTTGAAGATTTTTTAACTTTCTACGTATACAAGTGTTAGTATAAATTAGCACTTCGCGGGTTCGAAATAGTCCGTAAAGTACTACTTTATTCGAATGCTATATAAAAATATTAATAAAAAGTAAATGTATCGTTAATATCTGCTTAAAAAGTATAAAAGTAAGTATTGTACATTTCTTAAAAAAAGTTTATAGAAATATAAAATATTAATGATGAAAAGAGCAATAAAACCATTTACAATTTTATTCCGAAAATCTTGATAAAACATTAAAAGTAAATCACACATATTTCTCAAAAATACTCAAAAAAATACATAATTTTAATATTGAGATACTTCCAATAAAGCTGTTTATATATTTATGAGAAAAATCTTTTAAAAAGGCATAAAAATTAGTACTTGATATGTTCCTAAAAATTCTTATAAAAACTTTTTAATGTAGTGTAGGGATAAACGATAAAAGCTGATTCCATTTTTATGATGAAATTCTTTTAAAAGCATACACAATAAGTATCATAAATTTCTTACAAACCATTATATAATTTTAAATCAGGAGATCCGCAAGAAAACTGTTTATCTTTTTATGAAGAAATTCCTTTTAAAACAAAAGTTTTAAAGTTGATTTTGGATTTAATGTGGAAAATCTTATGAAATCTATTAAAAGATATTTTTTATGGGAATATATTTGTAGATATTTTACTTTTTCAAATAAAACATTATATAAACTATAAGAATTTGTATGTGTTATTACTCATAAATCATTATAAAATTTATATATAATTAGTTTTTATGAGAGATTTCGGGTGCAAATGCGTAGGATAAACCACATTAAAATTTTTTTTATGTGTTTTTATACGTCTTTTTCAACAGGGAAGAGTCACCCAATGAGTTAGAGCAATCGCTGGAGGGAAAGTTGCCTTAACGTTACTTAAAATTATGCGAAAATTAAATATATCTTAATATTACTCGGCAGTGCCAAAGGGACACCCTCGTGGCATTGACTTTTAAAAATTTTCGAATCGAAAATCCCGTGCGTTAGGTAGGTCCCCGTGTCTGCCGTAAGAGATTACTGTGAATCGACGAACAGAACACAGGAAATTTCCCCAGCACGAGAATAAGATTTTATAAAACGAAATTGTCACGACGAAGTAGCGCGTAATGGAATAGATCTCTCGCACCCAGGGTAAGAGATTACTGTGTATCGACCACTGCAGTGTTTGAAACTTTTTCCACCCGCGAGTGAATTTCTATTGTAAAAATGAATACTGTTCGCGAGGTGACTCGCGTAGTGAAATAGATCACTTGCACCCAGGGTAAGAGATTACAGTGAATCGACCACTAGAGTGTTTGAAATCTTCTCTCACACGCGAGCACTCAGAAATATAGTTACAATGCCCGAGCAGTTCCTCCTGCCAGTGCCACGTAAAATGTTATAAGGCGTGTGAAAATTCATAGATATAAAAACATAATAAATATAATATATATAAATTGTTATGAATATAAAATAATAAAAGAAATATAATATATTAATTTCGCATTAGTCAAAATGATACGAAAATGTTTCGGAGACGTTATAGAAAAATTTTTCTGATCTAAGATCGATGCTCCTGGCATTTGAATTAATTAATTAATTAACATAATAAAAAATTATTGAATAAGAAAAACAAAATTATTTGAGTCAGCGGGTGTCTCGGCCCATCAGCTCTTGGTTGTGTGTACCGTAAATGATTGCTGTGAATCGACGAGTACGACACTTACGAGAACAAATGAGCAAGAGCCCGCTGAAAAAATTTTAAGTGAAAAATATTTTAAAATTAGAAAGAAAAAATTCTATGTGCCAGGAGGTCGACTCCTCGCACTCACGGCGCTTTATTAAAAATTAATACGTTGCTCGTCGACGTCTTGAGGTGAAAAATGATGCGGTGAAGAAATTGCTGCGGTCGTTACAATCCGTTGTTTCCAATTTTGAGTTGGTCGCTCGTTTATTTGCGAGATTTTAAGCCGATATCAAATTTGCTGCAAAATGGTAAAGCAAAAATTACTTGCCGCGCTGACTGTTCTTCGACATAGATTTGAGGCGGTGCGCGGCTGTTGGCGTGATAATAAAGGGAAAAAAATTTTTTCCCTTCCGGTGGCTAAAGGAGAATTTGACATTTTCGTTACCGAAAGCCTGGTTTCTCTATGAGAAAAGCGGCCATTCCGCGCACTGCCGAAATGTGAAATTATTCGATCACGAGAAAAAAAATCTGAATTCTGCCTAATTGCCAGGACGAACAAGGAAAAACGCGAGAGAATGAACTTAGATTTCTCGCGCCGTTACCGCTTCGCGATCATCACAGAGAAAATGCGAAGAAAATTGCACTATGTGCGATTTCAGTACCTGGACATTACACTAGTGTAGTAGTGTCGGCGTCTTTGGAACTGCGCCAAGGCGTCTGCGTGGCGAGCGTTGTGTGAGCGCGCCCGAAGTGCAAGGCTCTTTTGACTTGAAAAGCGGCTGCTCTGCGCTTTATTTCTCTGTCTCTGTCTCTCTCTCCTAGCAGAAATGATGCAGGCTCGTACTGCGGCAGCGGCTGCTTTTTGGCGGCAGCGATGAATGTAGCGCGATGTCTCACGGCTACATCGGCTTGATGGTACAACGGTTGAAGCGTCCCTCTTCCGTTGGATTAAGTTCACCTGTTGCTGCCGGTGTTGCTGCCGTTGATGTTTTGGTGATGATGATTTGCCGCGATGCACTAAGTACTGTCACGGCCCGGTGTTCACTTAGTTTGGAAAAAGTCGGGGTCACCAATGTGGGGTGTGCGGTCCCACGGAAAAGGATGAGAGAGGAGGAGGTGAAATAAATAATACTTATATGTTTAAAGTGATCTGGATATTTATTCCTGGCAGAGAAGCTGCCAGTAGCTTTGAGTCTCGGAGTAGGTCTGTTCTTGGATCATTACATTGGCTTACACATAACCTCGGTATCTGCTTGTATTTGGTATCGATGACTGCATGTATATATATGTACATGTATTCGTGCTCCAGTGGCGCTCTCGCTGGTGAGTTGAGGTTACAGTGCCCACAGATTAATTAGTTTTTACACTCTTTACAAGTTTACTTAATTATGACCACTTGTTTCTTCACTTTAATTCTTACGATATTAATAATCTAAAACAACAGTAAATCTTTATTTTTTACTTATTTGTAGTTATAATAACTATAATGTATAAAATTATAGTAGTAAATTGAATACTTTAGTTAATACATAAGGTATAATTAATTTAGTAGCTAATTCGTTTCTATAAATAAATTATATAGTTTACCTGATTCATGTTCATATGTAGATCTGAAAAAAGACGTTCTTACAATGTCGAAAAACAAAATCATATCCGGAAAGAATCTCCCAGTTTAGCTGCACCCTTAATTTTATTGATGAAAATAGAAAATTTAAACTAGAATTTCTTCAAAAATTATATTTCTCAGTATTGAAAGAAGTGTTACTACCTACCTACCACAATGTTTATTAAAAAATTTTCCATTATTGATAGAGAAATGATTCACGTAAAATTACTGTATCTATAGTAGTATAGTTGATATGAAAACAAAAATGGATAGATTTTCTAGTACATTTCCTTATATCTACTAAAGTAAATGAGAAAGTTAATCCTTTATTATCGTTATATCTATAGTATAGTGAATAAAGTGCTATTCAAGAATATAATTATTAACCCTTAGAGTCACAGTGTCCTGTACAGAGGACAACATTTAAAAAATCAATAAAATTAAATATAGACTAGATTTAATCTCCAAACTACACAGATTTATTAAACAATCTTTACTTTATATTTTTATATTATAGAGAAGTGATATATCGAAAAAAATCTTAAATTGCTTAAAAGTACACTCAGATCAAAAATATAAGTTCAAATTTATGCTATCGATCTCCAAAAAAAGCTGTGACTCTAAGGGTTATATCATTTCTCTATAAATGTAATTGATTGATTTAAGTAGCATAAAATGTTAACTTACATCACTTTCTCTGCAACATTTCAGAAAAACATAAAAAAGTATAAATTAGTAAATTAATTTAAAATGTTGATTCTACCAAATTCGATAAAAAAACTTGTATATTAGAAAAGGATTAAATATACTTTTTTTTAAATGCGGGTTGCATTCAGTACTAAATGTCGCGACATTGTGTCGAAAAGTAACGGCGATACATTCTGCGAGTTATAAATTAGTCGAGAGCTGGAGATTAAAATTTCCACTACGGGATCGGGTGTCTGCATATCTCAGTTGCGCCTGAATTCTTTGTTGGAATCATTGTGGTATTTAGATGAGTAATTTTGAATAAAGTAAAATATAACAGAAATAAGTATATTCATAAATAAAAACTTGATATAAAAATATTTATTGTAATTTTTGATAATTATGTGGTCGATCATTTTTATTATAAGAATGCAAAACTAGTGTCTTATAATCAAAGTTATATTTATTTGCAAAATGTAATTCCTAATATCTTGCAGCACAAAATTAGTGTATTTTGTTTCATTTAGTATACCTATTAAATATTAACTAAAACATATCTATTTAGAAATCAGAAAGTATTTTTAGTATCTAATATAAAGTGAAAAATGTAAAGGAAAAAATAATATCTAGTATAGATACTTAATATTTCAGAAAAACAAAACTAAAACGTTGGAAATAGGATTAGTGTTAAGTCGATTCCTGATGCAGTTTCAACTATTTTATTTTTAATATTTATTGACTGCATCTTTTACTGGTGAGGATTGTGTTTTTTCGAGAAATTATCTAGTCAGTATCAAACATTATCTCAAGTATAAATTTACAGTAAAACATACATTAACTAAATGAGTCTACACATTATTTAAACGTTGAAAAGGATGGCCAATCGAAACGTCGATATAAAGTTAGTTCATTGAAACAGTTTATGTAATTTCAAAAATTAGAAAAGATTGTGCAATCAATAATCCAAAATTTATTTGTTTAACTTTAAAGTTGTAATACATTTCATAAAATAAGTATGCATTGTTTTTAATGTGCATTAAGAAATCAACTAAACACAGCAGAGTTTTTATTCATGGGATTTAAAAGACAATAATCAATTTAATGGCACTATATTTTATATTAGGACATTCTATTTGACAGCTTACATATTAATGTGTATATCATATATTATGTACAATGCTTGTACATTTATACATAATATACTATGCACATCGGCGTTTTAATGAAACAGTCGATTATTATTTACGCGTCGTTTCGATAACAGTTTTTTTTCTTATAGTTGTCCTCTTTCGTCTTTTCGCGACTCTCACATAATTTGTTTTTATTTCTCGTAATTTTTCTCTTTTATAATCTCCGAATTCACCGTCCGCCGGTCTTTTCTTTCATTGTCATCATGTACATTATATAGTTTTTTCCCGTAACATCTCAATTAGATTCGCACGGGCGCCGGCGATTGAACCGCCGGCACAAAAAAGGCGATCACAACTACGTATTCCTCGATCGCTAGTAACACTTTACAAAACTATATACACTAAAGCCCTTTACATTCTATAACGGTATAATTTCTAGCTAGTAACATTTTTCATTTACTTCTGTCTTTTTTACCTCGCGCTCTCGATCCCCTTTCGTTCCCCCTTTCTCGCAATTATTCTCTCTCTTTCGCTCTCTTTACATTCTCTCAGCTCTTTCTCACTTTAATGCGGGACGCATTTTTAGCTGTTCAGCCACTTACTCGGTATCACGCGCACTTACGTTTAATTTTTATGTTAATCATAATAGTAATGATAATGATAATCATAATAATATAATCCTCGAAGAAATAACGTTAAACGCAGCTCGAAAATAAAACGGTGCACGATGCACTTGGCCACTAGCGCACTTACTTACGTAGTGTAATATAAAGACATCACCTGATCTTGAATCTTTACATATTATGACTTTTTTTGTCGTTTTTTTTCCTCTTTTTGGTTTACTTATTAATCACTTAGTCATCGATCTACCGCCCTATGCAACTAATTAACGTCCATAATTTGTTACCGTACTTTGAGAAGTTTTTTAGTCTTAATAGCACTCCACATTTTCCTTAAGCTTTTCCATGATTTCTTTGGTATTACTTTTTTGTTATCATTATAATTATTTTAAATGTCTGTTTTTTTTTTATTTTTATTTAACACATCGCTGGCGTACATGTTTATAATAATAATCATAATAATCTCGATTTTTTTATATAATCAAACATTTATCACCTATGTTCTCGCCTTTGCTCCGCGCAGTTCTTTTCATTTGCAATTTAATTTTACGTATTTCCCCAAAATCCCAGCTCTGTTGCACGCTCGTCTCGTCACATTATGTGTATCGCATATTACATTATCACCCACTGAGAAGAGTTTAAAAGGCGAGAGACTCGATAATTGTCTCGTTGCGTTTAATTTTTGTTATCTTACTTCTGTTTTTTTTTTTTTGTTAATTAATATATTCTTCACTCTTGAAACATTCAATAATGATTCAGCATCTATGCGAGACGTGTGGGGGGTGGCGCTCGGGCGACGTTAAAGCGCGGAAAGGCCGGCGAACGATTTTTTTTATATATGCATATATGTATATATAATTATCATGTATATACGAGCGTCTATGGCACTTACTTGAGAACGGCTCATTGAACAAAGTAATATATATATTTATGTCCTAACGGCTGTCTCCGTTCTTTTATTGTACGATACGTGTAAGCTGCTTTGAATTTTTGACGGAAAGTGAAATATCTTCTAGTTTTCTTGTCGGCGTTTTACATATATAGCCTGGCACACGACAAGCTTTCCTCGTCGAAGCTGTAAACTTTCAATCCATTGAATCACTTTTCAATTTTATCGCTGTACATTCCGTTTTGTTTGTCTCCACGTAAGGTAAGTGTTGGTGCGCTACAATTTCTTAAGGGTGCATCAACAGAAATTTGATTGGTAGATCTCTTATACGCAACACCCTACATGTCTTACTAATTATGTTTTCTGCTTTTTTTTGCGTAATCTTATAGAATCGTTTTTACACATGTTTTATAATCTACGAGTGATTCATTACTATAAAACGAATAAAATGTTTGAAAAGTGATTCAAATCAGACAGTTTTTAATATGAGTATTAATGACAAAACGAGTTTTAAAATTCTAAAACTGTTTAACAATGCGCTTCGCTTGAGGTACGCGAGGGCACGTCGTTCAATCTCTTACTACAAAATTTCGCCGAGTTTCATCAACAAGGAATGATGGGTTACAAAATAAGTTAAGTAAAGAAGGCTTCGTCCCGTTAACAAACAAACCAAGCGAAAAGGGGTAAACTTCAACTGAAATATCTCCAAGCAACTTTCGAGCGCTTTCCCACCGCGACCCTCTGCTGCAATTTCCTTTTTTATTTTTTGATATATATTTTTTTTTCATTTTTTTTTCATTCTGGTAACAAGCAATTTGCGCGAGTGTACGACTGTTATTTTGTCTTTCTTACAAATCTACGAGACCCTAACTACGAAGAGTAAGACAAGTATAATATCTTTCTCCTCTGCGAATTAGTCAAAGATCAGAGAGAGAGGATGCCAGGACGCGCGACTTTAATGCTTCGGAGACGCGAGAAACGATAGTCGTCGACGACTTTAAATTCATGTATTTTTTTCTTTTCTTTTTTAAATATTTATTACAACCTTTTTGTAATTACTTGTTTTTTTTATTAAGTCTGACGTTAAGTTGGAGAGAGTGAGGGGTGCACACTCAAGGTGATCGAGTCGAGCGGGCGGACGATTAATGCATTTGGTTAGTCTCTCCTTATTCTTCTTCGCTTTTTTCGTTTTTCTGTGGTTTATTTCTTCAGGTACGTTTTCAGTCTTCCGATTGAGCTATGCGAAAAATCATTCGTTTGCGCGCACGTCGAAAAGTATCGTGATTAATTATTAGCCAACACAAATCCTCTGTCCTCCTTTAATCATCTGAAGCTCAAAATACAGGGCCTGCTTATGCAAGGTGGTTCGATCACCCTCCCTATAATCCATCATAAACACGATAAATCTGATGAAATTTTAAAAGATTACAATCTGATTACAAAAGGTGGCGAACGCTCAAACCTAATTTCCCAGTAATACTTTTAACGTAAACCTAAAATTTGTGCATAACGACACTACTATGTATTATACTTCCTTCATGCATACCGGTAAAAATATTTACTTTTCAAAATCATTATAAAAGACTTTTAATTTACTTTGTACATTTTACATTTTCGAATTTGTACGTCTTAGAAATTGTGCTCGTCAAGTATCACGGAAATCGTACATCGATCGAACTACCTTAAATAAAGTTTATGTTTTTCAATGAAAGGCACCTTTCAGTATACATATTGAAATTTGTGTAGACTTAATAGTTAATAACATAGTTTTCGAAGTGCTAAAAAGGAATGATAAGTTGAATCGAATAATTATAAATATAGTTGCTAATCGCTTGTATAAATTGTATTAAAAACTAAAAAGATAAAAATTAAAAAACGAGTAAATAAATGTAACACGCAGTCTTTCTTTTTGTAACAAAACCACGAGGTATTGCATACTAGCGTATCCTCAACAACCAATTACGCGTCTAATTAAACAAGTAACGATGTTTGAAATCAAGCCGATTCTTTTGCTTTAAGCGCTTCATTCGTCGTGCCCTATTGGCTGTATAAATTACGTTAATTGTAATATATATCTTCTATGTCAAGAGAAAAACATACGAGATTCATTCGTTAAAGAAATTTAAGCAATTTCTTAAGTGTTTTCAATGAATACGGACTTCTTTGGTGGATTCATTCTTTTACTATATAAAATTTCATTCGAGAAATCAGTTCAGTGCGTAACTTAACTAAAGTGATGAACACATCGATTAAATGATTTAAATTATATGCTAGACAATTTTTTTACATTTGTAAACATTGATCATTTATGTAAATTGGTAATCTAAGTAACAAATAATAATATCGTTTAAAGCATTTTTAGTCTTCGCGTATATCAGAACATTAATCGATAGGTTTATCGATAAAATAAATAAATCTACAGTTGTGAATTGAGCCTTGAAAAGAGGCCGAAATTGACAGGCTCCGTAATTGCATTTACTGCTTTATTTTTGTCACAAATATCCAAGTTCCGCCCCTCGAAGCATCCTTCACAACATCGTTTTTTGGCATTATACTTAGAGACTGGATCTCGAGAAAAAGTAAAGTTTCACAATGAGACAAAAGAGTGTATTTATAAACTTGCGTGTGCCCCCTCGATTCTCGTTATGTGTGCGATGGCGTTTACGTAATATCATTCGGTACAATCGTACATATACATATATATATATAACAAGTTCGTCTCTTTTCTAATCACACGGGTCAATAAAACGATAAGCGCGTACAATAATGATCGAGCGTCGATTCTCGACCCGCTTTTGTTTAATTTAATTATTTACTTATTTTTTATATATTACGTACACTGTATTCACGGCTTTGAAAAAATTCGGCACGACTTTTCTTCCTCGTATAATCTTCTCTTCTTTTTTTTTGATTGATTATTTTTAACTTCGCTCTCCAGCTCATGGTTCCCGCTTGTGTGTGTGTCTCTTTCCTCTCTGAGTCTCTCCTTTCTTTCTATTCACTCGAAGAATATCCAAAAATGAACGAGAGAGACAGAGAGTGTGCGCCAGTCGGCGATCGGATATAGTACTTTCTTCACTCTAAATCGTGCCGTGTGTTGTTGGCGGCGGAATTCCGAATTTATACAACTGCTTATACTTTTTTCTTTGCATATTTTTGTTATCATTTTTTAATGAATAAGAACGACACTAAACTTAAACTGAGCTTCAATGAAGAGTATCGTCGTTACAAATTACCTTATACGCTTTTTCCTCCATATTTCTAACTCGAGTGCCTCAAGCATCTTTTGTTCCGCATCGCATTTTTGACGGATTTGTATATGATTCTCTTGTAAAAAAAATCAGTAGTAGTCTCTTTTTCTATACAGTTAGAAAAGAAGTGTTCCGAAGATTTAAGGAAGTCTCCACTTTTGGTACAAGATTCGCGTATGTACAGCCTCGAACCGAATATCCGTCAAGTCCGTCACAACAATGGGCAGCATAGCTGCTCGCAAAGTGAATGTTTTTATCTATCACATTGGGCAAGCTTTTATTTGTTTATTTTTCTGCAGAATCCACAAGTGTTTCCTCCACTGTAATGGTTAGCGATTCTCGTCTAGCAAGAGTTTAAAAAAGCAACGTCAAAATCTAGTAATCGCGATTATCAATAAATTTTTTGTTCATCAATTGTTCATATTCCAAAGAGTAGTATTTATGAATTAACGCGTTGCACAAACTCGAAAACGACTCGATGAGTAAAATTCTTATACAAGCTTTCAATGCCTACGCTTATTAATGAAGGTTTCTGCACCTTCAAGTTATATTTTTCTTTCTAAAATTTTCAAAGATTCACTAAGTTTACAGCCTCCATTTGAGGCACAAAGTTACGTCACGCATCGAATATTAGCGTATAGTCGTCTTGACTAGCGTCTGGCTTTATTAGGGAATAATACACGAAAAACACATACACGCACACGCACACGCACGCAAATAGATTATAATAAGCGCTCAATGGCATTATGGGTGTGAAAACACCGTCGCACGGCGTCTTTGGCTTGCGGACGCCGTCGACGGGTTTCCCTCGTGTTGGTTTTCACAGCGTTTCATATAGGCAAAGTATAGAATAGAGATAATTAAACTACGTTACACATCGAATTTACGTTGATTATTTTCTTTTTCTTTTTTCATTATAGGACTGAATTAGACACGAAAAAACATCGATATCGAACTAGAGAGCGCACTGAATGTGTTCAGTGCATCTAACAAACACGTACTTATATCGCCGAGACAAAAGTTTCTCGGCTATCTTTTATTTATCTCATTAATTCTTTTCATTTTATCATTAAGCTCCTCTGTGACTAGAAGAATTTCTTTTCTTGTTTTCTTAAAATCGGTGCGAAAACACTGATAAGCTGTCTAACTAATACGACAACATTTATTAGCGTCAAATCACAACGGACAAAGTAATGCATAATAATAATATTTCAAAAGATGTAGTTTTTGGTAAAACGAACATTGGGTACTTTATGGCTTTTTCAAATGAAGTTTTCGGAAGAAAATCATAAGGATATACGCGCAAAACTTTGAACTTGATAATGCGTGAGAGATCGATCCAGGGGAGTGGTCAGTGGGCTCATTATTGACAGGATCCCCTGAACCGTATCTCGTTGTAAATCATAGATAACAGTAACTAGAGATAACTATGGGCTGAATATCCCTGCGATTCCAACACTTATGCGCTATAGGTACTGTAATTACTCGTCTGATCTGGTACAACACTACACCAAGACTGCATATGGCACTTTGATAATAATCAATACAATTTCATATTTATCATAAATACAACACTATATAACTTTTATAGACAACAAGACGATTTGTTTTTTTTGCTATCCTTTTCTTTTCACCGAAAGACGAATTAGAGATTCACTACTTAGGGTGCAGTAAGTGCGCTTCAATCTCAAGAAACTCTGTGCACACGAAAAATCCCGTGACATTACATCTACAGCACAACGCGTGTGTTCACTAAATCGAAATCCCCTACTTCAAACGTATTCTATTTATCTTCAAAATTCTCTCAGTTAAAATTTCAGCTAAGCTTCGTCGTTTTTGCACTCACGAGCTTGAGGAAAATAAATATTATAATCATTTAGGCCATGCTGTCGTCTCGTTTGTGGTTTGTTTAATTATTATCGTGTTCTCGTGGTATATATATTCTCCATCTGTGCTGGTTATTGTTTTCTTTCTGTTTATCCTACTATATCGCGAGAGCACATTATCTGTAGCATTTTGAAGGCAACGCTTACGCATCAATGTTTGGCTGTTCCATTGTTTTAAGCTTTAATTCTGTTCTTAATTATTTTACTGCAATTGATCTAGCTGTGACGGACTGCACATACCTTTCGTAACGCGGGCAAAAGTTTTCGTTTGGTATTCGACTCCGTGACATTTGAGACACAGAAAAGTTTTTTTTTCTACATAAGAGTAGACCGTTCGCCATGCGATGCAGTGCGTAAAAGCTTCAGACACTCGAGATTAGAAATTTGGAGAAAAATGGAGATATTGAATTTGTAAAGTTCTTCTTTAAGTGTAAAACGTGAGATAAGCACTTACAAATAACCTAACGTCGCATAGGTTTTTACATAGGGCGCGTCCACTCTACAATTTTCCCTGAAAAATATATTATAAATTAGTTTTATTTTTCTTCTATTAAGACTCATTGTAAATGTCTCTTAGAATGTAAAAATTGTGAGTTATTTCATTTTTGAGATGTCATTTTACAAAATTGCTTAGATTCAATTTTTATTATGTATTGAAAAGTCCATAATAAAGTTATTTCATAGTAAAGTAGAACAGTAGAGTTATATAATAATGAGCTTTCTTGTTTGTATAATTGTGCCAAACTGTATGAAATAGATAATATCGAGGAAGATATTATTTTAAAAAATATTTTCAAATAATTTCACTTAAATGATAGAATTAATAATAGAGAAAAATATATCGCTATTAAATATTTCCATGATGGATATTATATACATTATCGTAATATCTGAATTAAATTATTCATTTTTTTAAATATATTATTCGTCTATAATTTACATTCATAGCTAGTACTCGACTAATAAATAAAATATAAATTGTAGCATAAACATTATAATAAGGAATAAGAAAGTCTGGGCGATATTTTTTAACGAAATTTGTAAATAAACTTATTAAAGTGTTCAATATTATAGCCCACAATTACAGAAAAAATTAGTACATCATTTTTAGTATTGCAGTATATACCCTGTAGTACACGTTGTGTAATACTTAGATGCAGAGAATATACAAAGGTTGCTATTGACATTATTTCCACGATGTTGTTCTAGAATTGATGTTTATATTTCTTAATAAGTTTCGAAGCGCGGTACATTACTGGTGAAACGTTACTACTATAAGTATAGTAAAACGTCAATAGTAAATAATCATATTAACTCAAAATATGAAGGTAAAGAATTACAATTGAAAATCTCATAAAAATCATTTTTCAAAATTTTTCGTGGAATATTGATCTTACAATTACTGTAGGCAGTCTTTTACTTATATAGAGATACTATTTAACAAAAAAAAAAGAACAATGGTAAGGTAAAAAAAGTGATTTCTAGCACGTGCAGATACGAATAAACAAAGACTCACTCGTCTTCCCATGGACAAACTTCGTTAACATTATTGTCTCGCTGCTCCTGAGAGGCAGCCGGGTCGGCAGTCGCTGCCGCGGCGTCGCCAGTCTCGGCCGTCTGCTGCTGCTGCCGCTGCTGCTCGGCGGTCTTATCCTGCTGGGTGTCCGGTTCCCGCGCAGGATCAGCCGCGGCCTGCGTCGCACTGGCAGTCGGTCGGGCTTCGTCGCTGATAGCTGCCACCTCGGGCCTCTCCTCCGTCGGCAATCTCGGCGTGGACGGCCGTTGCTGCTGCTGCTGCTGTGGCGACGGCGGCGGTGGCTCGTCCCGCCTCGTCGTGTCCTCCTCGACTTCTGGCATACTCTGGGCCTGAGTCAGGGGCTCGCTCATGAGGGCGCAATCGCTACTCGTGTCCGGCGTCTCTGTCGTCGTCTCGTCGTCCAGTCCCGGCGGCTCCATGTCCTCTGGCAGATCGCCCACTATCGCACTTATGCTTATCAGCGGAGCCTTCGCCGTCGTTCTGCGCCCGAGACAAAGAGTAAGAATCAGTGTGTGATCTGGTACATTAAAAGATTGAAGAAGCGTTCGAGACTACTGCGGTCAAAGTAAAATTATTTTTGAAGGCTGCGGATTGACTTTGATCCCGATAATTGTCTCATGTCAAATTCAGAGAAAAATATATTCTATATGTATAAGGTAGGGTTTTTACCCTGGTTAAAGTATTTGAAAAGATATTTAATTCAAACCAAATCTCACCCCTTTACTCGAGGAGAAATATTCATATACTCTTAATATATATAAGTAGAAACAGACAAATGTAGAACGACAGCTTTTGGAATCTAGCTCTTTCAGTGAAATTTAAGTTCAATTTTAATGTTTTTCTGTAATCCTGCGCGTAAAGGACCTCACAAACGAGAAACCGTACTTCACTCACTCCCTGTAAGCACTGAATTGTAAAAAATTATGTTCATTAGGTCGTTATACCGTAAGCTACTATTTAAGTTTCGTAAAATTTCTTTAAACACCATATTTTATTTCAATCTCATGGGCATAATTTTTCAGATGAAAGGTATAATTTTAAAACTTTCGAACTATGAAATTGGATTAAAAACAGTTATTCATATTAAAAATTAAAATGTGCATCCCGTATTTTCTCTCGCGCATTCTATTCCTTATAAAGCAGATTTGAGAAAGGTTGAAAATTAACAAACGAAACGTTGTCAGTAATAAAGAATCTTGAATCTTTATTAATCTCTGTGTTAATGTGTATTTATTGATAGACAACTGGGCCTAAAATTAACTTTATTGATACATATTAGTTTAAACTATACAACATATTACAAAATCAACCCTTCGTATCAAAACTACCTTAACACGATGAACGACGTACTGCAGAACCAATATAAATATTAGAGACTATGAATTGCACTAGTCTATACGATTTGATTAAAATCATTGAAGTAACAGAATTGACTCTTATAAGTGATTGTCACGACTATTTTAATGTCATGGTTTGAACATTATTTACTGCCATATATTTTGCACTCAAATAATTAATGAAAAAGAGAAAATTTCAAAATTAATATTGCCAAGTGTCGGGGTAAGACTGCTGGAATGGATGCGTATAAGGAAAGTTTTTTAATGCACCGGAGTGGCTTCTTTTGTAAGTTATTCGCAAGGCCGATAAAAAGTTCCCGAGGAGCGAGATTCCCGCGTTGAGCATAAGAGAGGTCTAAGTTTCGCGTCGCAATCTCTCTTTCATTAGTGGACCAGCCACGAGCATTATCGCATGAGCGCCGCGTGTGCAGAAATGAAAGAGGAAAAAAAAGAAGAACGATAGCTATTAGAAGGGATGTCTGACCTAGTCGACTGTTGGTGCTCGGCCTCCTCCGGCACCGTGTTGACCGAGCGCGTGGGCGTGAGCTCGGCCACCGAGCTCCCCGAGGCGTGGAAGAGCTTGCGCCCGTAGCCGAGGTCGGTCGGCGTGGCCGCCGCCGCGGCGATAGCCACGTAGGAGAGGTCGAACGAGTGCTGGGGCGAGGGAAAGTTGCAAGTGGAGACGCTGAACCTCGTGGTCTCGGCCAGCTTGACCCTCGCGCTCGTGGTCGTCTGGGCCGAGCCCACCGAGTAGTTGCGCTGAATCGGTCCGGGTCCTCCGCTGCTGCTTCCTCCTCCGCTACTACTACTGCTCGGGCTCTGATGATGCTGGTGGTGGTGGTGGTGATGGTGGTGGTGGTGGTGGTGCGGATGGTGCTGGCCCGAGCGATCGGCCATGCTCGTCTTCCTCAGCCGCTCCGAGACCTCGGCGATCGCCACGCTCACGTCCGAGGACGAGGAGCACGAGTCCAGCTGGGACGAGTTCTTCCTCGAGGTCCGCGCCCCCTGTGGCGGCTGCTGCTGCTGCGGCTCGGAGTGCGGGGCAGTCGTTGTCGGGGCAGTCGAGGCCGGGACAGCCGAGCTGGCAGCCGGAGCTGGAGAAGCGGTCGTGGGCAGCTCAGCCGACGGCGTCCGCCCGGACGAGACGATGGCGGGGGCCGCGTCCCACGGGCACACATCGTCCATAGGGCGAGCTGCTGCTTCCGGCGCGCCAGCATCCCTGACAACAGGAACTTCATTATACGATTGAGTTTGGAAGGCTGCGCTCGGGGTTTCGGACGGGCAGACGCACGACGCTCTCTTTTGCCTTTCTTTCTCTTTGCTTTCGTACATCCTGCGCATCAGCAACCCGCTTCTCTGGGGTTTTTTCTATATATATATATTTATTTTTTATCTTTGTTATGTTATATATATATATATATATATAGATTGTACAAGTGACATCAAAGAGAAAGTGTGTGAGAGACTGATACAAGAAGAGAGATCCATGCATCGGATCGAGAGTCGTCGCTCGCTTTCTGGTCCCTTCGAGCTCTGGTCGCGCGCGACGTCCCCAACACGAGCAGCGCTTATCTTGGAACTTGACAAGCAGACGTTTCCAGGATGTAAACTTACAAAATACATAGAGAGACTTTCGAACGTGAGTGAATGCAGGAGAGAGAAAGAGAGAGAGGGAGAGATAAAGTTTGTGGGCTCGTTCAACGAAGAGTGGTTGCGTGGCGGAATGACGTGCAGATGTATGAAAGCTACTTATAGAGAATCATAGTAGACCGGTCAAATTGATTGGAACAAAATCAGAGATTTACAGAACGTGACAAGTGCGTGTTAAATATCGTGATGGGGTTTCCCAATGCAACTTTCCCTTATACTTTTATACATATTTTAACTTCAATGGTGCAATATTTGCATATCGATGCGATTGTGTAGAAGTGAATGGCAAATTTGAAAAGCCAATATTGCGGTGTACATTGTTCGCTATCACGAATCACTGGAATTCAAAGAGTTATTATGTAAAGACCATTAATTGGATACTCCAGCAATCATGTTTATTTTCGCATACGTTTTTCATAAACAATGAGATTTCCGTACATCGTTAGTTCAATTGAATCCTATACTTGTAAATGTAATTATTAAATCAATAAAAGCGAATCAATTAAAAGTTACATAATACAAAACAAAACTATTTATATTCTGATAAGAATGAAAATACAGATTTTCTAATTGGATTGTAATATTATCCAGTGATTAAGGTACTCTATTGTATTATATTTGAATCTTTAAGACTCAAGATCGAAATACGAATCAAAGAATCTAGGAGTTTTAGTTAAACTCTATTTACGATCAAGTTAGATAATATACTATAAGAATGAAAAATGCTTAAAACTTTTGACAAAAGATGGTTTTTAGACTACATTTTAATACAACGAAATAAGATTACTTAAACATGCATTCATAAATATCGTTATAGCTAAAAAAACAATCCTACAATAATTTTAAAGAACTGGACCAGTCAAGAGTAAAGTCTTTACACATGATTTTTCTCGTTATAACTTTTGAACCAAAACAATACGATGACAAGCACAGCTTATGTATATACAAGAACATCCCCATCGCTCAACAGGAATCACCAACATGAGCATTAAGAAAAAACACAAAATAAAAAAATACAATGATCTTGTTCAGATTTGTACGTTGATAAAAAAAGCACAAAATGACAAAACAAGACAAAATACGTCATATATACATCACAAATCTTTAGACAATATAGTATATATAATATATAGTAGCACACAACGAGAACAAGAAATAATTGATAAGAGGGACGTGTCATTGCAAGGGCCAGAGAAAGAAAAAAGAGAAAAAAGGCTGTGGGGTGGGGGTGCTTTCCTTGGAGCAAAAAAATCACAGAGTGGCAGTCAAAGAGTGGACAACACGCACACACACACGCAGACATAATGGAACTCAACACAAGATATGTATATATATCTGAGAAACAGAGAGATAAAAGAGACAACGCACAGTAGAATGATATTTGGACAAAAAGATAATTAACGTAATAACAGTAAAACCAACATCGACGGCAATATGAAAGCTCTGTGCAATCCTGTGGGGACTTACTGAACGTTGGGTGGGCTAGGCCGTGAAGGAATCTTAAAGTGCAGATCTCCCCTGAAAATAGCGAATCGATAAGAGACGCACACACTCCCAACGTGTCGTACTCTCTCGGCACAATATTTTTTTTTTACTTTTACATGGTCATTATAGACAGGGAATTTAAAGGAAATGAGCCACGAACTGTCACACACATCGCTTACTGATAAGTGATCGTTATATTTATTCTTTCGGGTTATTTTAGCGTTTGAAAAGCGGACACTCGTGTTTTTGTACAGTGTTACTGATCCGGTGGTTATCGATATTATCGTACATGGGAAAAATTGCAGTTAGACTAATTTTAAGAATTGATTTACATTTAACGAGAATAATGGTCCACAAAGTTAATACCATATTCACGAATTTAATGCAACATATAAATCATAATATCATGTTTTACTACAACAAAAATCTAATTCTTTTACTTATTTAATTATCTTCTTCGAGAAAAAAATCTATTTTTATTTCAAGAATCATTCATTAACCCTTTGAAACGTACATTCATGTATGATTATTGAGTAATTTTGGAAAATACTAGTTTGAATCTTTCAAATACTAAATCTAAATTTATGATCAGTCACTAAAAATTATGTAAACCAGCATCATTGCTTAAATGAAATTTGAAAATCGATCGAAAGGCGCTAGTTTTTACGTTTAAGAAGATATAGATACGCTCAAAGGGTTAATCCGACTACAACGAAATCAAAACAGCGACCAGTACTTTTGCCATGTACATCGTGTGAGACTGTGCGTGAGTGAGCTAGGCGGACTAGGAGGGCTACTGTACCTGTATGGGATATCAGTGAGATTGGACTGGCTGTGGGAGTGCGGCACCCGAGGCGCCGATGTCGTGTCGCGTACACCGCACACGGCCAACTCGTGAGCCGACCCGGATAGGCTTCGGTCGCTGCCTCTTCGCCTGCCGCCGCCGACGCCGCCGCTTATCGTTCCGTGCTGCTGCTGTTGCTGGATGTTCCCCGATGACTGCGCTGCGCTTGAAGTAATCTTTTTCTTTCCCGGACCACCGAATGGGAAGAATCTTAGATTCCACAACAGAAAAACTTTGTTAATATATGCTCTTTTGCAATTTTTCTCGAATTCATAGGTTAAACATTACTTTATTATTATAGGGAATTTTCGTTGCTTTTTGAAATGCGAAGTAAAGATCTTAGCATTTCAAAAGAATATTTAGCAAATCAAATGTTTGGCAACTTACGAGTACATATTATTTTAATGTTTGGATACCATAGAGCTAGAATTGAATAAATTTTGAATCTTTGTCAAATTTTGAAACGGATTTGTGCTTACAATGCTATAATTTTTTTTTTGTATTACGTAAAGCAATATTAATCTTAAATAAAAAACCGCTGCCAATTCATTGGCACTTAGCTTCCCCTAACTTAATGTTTTGTTCCGATATATATGTATATATAATACACAATACATTAATAATAATAATTATAAATTAATAATTATACTGAAATTAATAATAATAATTATAAATTAATAATTATAAAGAAATTAATAATAATTATTATAAATTAATAATTTTACAGAAATTTGTCGTCTCTGTCGCACCTACAGCATTTATTTCATTTCGATTAATTATCTAGAAACTTTATACTTATCAAAATCAAGTAAATAATTGTTTTAAATAATTTATGAACTAAAAATATATTTTTTATTTTAAATATTTGAAAATAAATCTTATTAATCAATCTATATTTTCAATTAAGCAAAAACATAAAACATTTTAATTATAATATAAACTAAAATTTTTAAACAAAATTCATTCACCAAATATTGAAAAATTATAATTCAATAAATTATATTTTAAAAGTATTCGAAAATACAAATAAAATCAGATATTAAACATCAAATTTCATCAAATCATTATTAAAATATAAATATTGCATAAAAATCAGAAAAATAAGAAAAATTGAAATATCTTCAAAACTTATTAACCAAATGTGTAGAAAAAATATACCGCTCTCAAGGAATCAAAATTCTATTCATGTATAAAATTTGGAAAGCATTTGAAGAGTTTTAAACCTATTTTTTTCATAATACTGTTAATTTCTAAAAAAATATTCATGTTTACAATAATATATAAAGTTGAGTAGAATTTCATAAAGATTAATAAAGAAATTTTTTAAAGTTATAACTATAGTTTCAAAAAATGACATTTTTCCAAATAACAAAAGAACAACGCAAGCAATGTTAAAAAATAATACGTCAAATTGTAGGTAATTTAATGCTCTTTTAAACGCATATTGAAAGTTTACTAAACATCAAACTTCCCTTAACAAAAAAGTTAAAAAACCAAAAATCAAAGTAATATTCTAAAATAAAACAAAAAAGAATCAATGAACCTTAAAATTTATTTTTCAGCCGTTGGGCGACAAATAAACCGAGTAAAACAAATATTTATACTTTGAAATCGGCCCATGCGTTTTTATTTATTTTTTTTCGCTTTCGAGATACAGAGGTAACACACACACACACACACACACACACACACACACACAC